>JAODPA010060002.1:0-25605 GCA_025585075.1 Nepenthes mirabilis
ATCCGCCATTGAAAATCTAGGAATAGCACCCCGGCAAGGACCTCGAAACAGGTGTAACGCAAAACACGTAGCAACTGTAATTGTACCTGTAATTGTCAACGCGGCGAGGGCAGCTGAGAGACGGACTTCAAATTGAAGAGCAGCTGCTTCAGATAGTTGGGGGAGAGAGAGAGGGATGGCATTGGAGGGGGTGGGGGATTTAGCGATAAACTTGATACTATCGAGATTAGAAGCCGAAGACACCGCGAAGGTGGCATGTGTGAGCAGTAGGTTCAGGGTTTGGGCATCGGATGAGTCGTTGTGGGCCCTCCACTGCTCGGAGGAAATCGACCTCGCCGCTCCATTAGATCCTCTGGGCAACCCGGCGCCGTCTTTTAAGGTGCGCATTTTTCTTTATTTAAATTGTCTGCTTTACATGTTGATCTGGATATGTTACAGTCTCCTTGTGAGCATTTGCCTAAGATAGCTTTGCATTTTTCGTACCTGTTGTGGTGGGATTCTGTGATCTTTGCTCTTATTTAATTTGATCTCATTGATTTTTTTTCCCCCTTTTTTGGGGCTTTTTCAGGGGAAAGTGAATAGTTTTATTTACTCCACAAGCGGACATGAAACAATTCAATTACAAATAATCTGTTGTTGGACCAGATATAGTTGGGCTATAGCTCTATACAACGGAACAAGAACAGCTATTTACATCGAATTAATATTTTCCTAACTGTATTCTGTGGAAGATTATAAGCTAATCTGTTTACATCTCCGAAAATTCTTTTAGTCCTCTCCCTCCAGTATTAATACACTAGCGGCACGACCCGCTCTAATTTGGAGATCTGTGTTCTGTTTTTCCCTACTGACGTGCCTACGACTGAACTTCATAACCTAATTTGACGTCCCAACTGCGGCTTTCTGCTTAAGTCATCCCACAGAGCATTAGAATAATCAGTTGAAGAGGTGCTCATGGCTTCATCTGCTCTCCCACATTGAACAAATATAGGATCAACATTTACCCCTTAAGCTAGCAATATGTCTCTGTCTGTAATCTTTGTCTCATACGCAACATAATGTCACGGGATAACACTTTTCGGCAGTCACTTGGGTGATACTTGCCTTGCAACCTTGTGTGATATAGGTAAGTTACCCTTTTGTTGATGTTTTACCCTAAAGTAGGTAGAGACATAAGATTATTGAAGGAAACACTCTTCACTATAGAATATTGAGTACAAAAGTGCAATTTATCTCTCCAAAATTCACCCTTGCAACTCTCCCTGCAAGCTCTCAAGATTAGCCACTCTCTTGGTTAAATCCCCATGGCTTTACCTCACTTGTTTTAGCTTGGCTTGATTTCCTAAGCTTCTATGATTTTTTTTTTCCCCTCAAATGAGAGGACTTTGTACCTTTGTATAGGGATGTCATCTCCTCAACTAATGGCTAAGACTATTCTCTCCATCCTCCACTATAGATAGGTAGGATTCAAGTTCTAGATTACTTTCAATAGATATCTTCATCAAGAATAGTCTAGAGCTCCTAGCATCCTCTCCACTCAAAAACATTTCAAAATAAAGTACGTCTCCTTCCTTTTCTATCATTGTTTGGGATATCCTAGAATTATCTAAAATTCCCTAATAATTATCTACCCTGCATATATATTGTTGTATATATAAGCTGTACATGCAGGAGTTTTCTATCTGCATGGAACTTTTGTATGGCATATAACCTTTGTGCTCCTTGGTCATCTCTGACACTCTCATCACTTGCTTCTGTGACACCCTCGTCACGAAGAGGCATCATGATCTTGCAGCTCTGGACTTCTCCTCTGTTGTATCTTGTGCCTC
Source organism: Nepenthes mirabilis (assembly GCA_025585075.1). Classification (NCBI taxonomy): domain Eukaryota; kingdom Viridiplantae; phylum Streptophyta; class Magnoliopsida; order Caryophyllales; family Nepenthaceae; genus Nepenthes; species Nepenthes mirabilis. The sequence continues at coordinate 1,830 of JAODPA010060002.1, forward strand.
ATCCCCTGACTTTGTTGACTTGTGGATGACTGCTGCTTGTTGCTTGACCCAGACTTAGTCTTAGTACATCTTCCTTCCTCAATTATGCCTCTTCCAGAGCCAACTTCCCATGGAATAATCTTCTGCAAAAGCATCGGTGCCCTCTACTTTAAACTGACATCTCGAAGAATCTCCACCATAAGTGGCGATTCTTCACCTTCCATTATAAACAAGCACTTACCCTGCACATCACTATAGTCTTTGCCAGGTGAAAGAACTCCACTTGGCCCTCACCTAGGATGAGTGGGTAGTCATCTAGAACTGCCACAGTGAAGTTCAACTTCTTCTCCATGCCTCCAATCTTTGGTAGTACATCACACATAACTCCTTCGATTTGAATGTAGAGTTGACCATTTTCACGTGGCCTGTCTTTGAAACCAAGTTAAACTTATCTATGACAGCTATAGTCATGAAGTTGTGTGTTTCTCTTGTGTCCTATATTGCCACAGTGGGTTTTCCCTTGATTTCCATGTACGTTAGCCCATGATCTTGCTGCTCCTTTGGCATTGCCTGGATTCTGTAGATGTGCTGCATCGCCCCCATGTGACATGGGGCATCCTCCTTAGGATCTTCCTTAACTTTTTGGATGCCATTAAACTCCCCCCCCCCTCGAGTGTAGTCCCTCACAAAGTGTAGTCTCTCATAAAAGAAGCATCTACCATTACCTTTGGTTTTTCCATCATTCTTCTGAGCCTTGTAGTTGCCCCTGTCTCAATCCCTAGTCGATCTTGGCTCCTCGAGGTGATCTATAGGAACTCTTGGGGAGGCTCCTACCGTGAGGCTCCTTGGATGTGTCTATCTTGCCTTTTGGTTGACCACTCTCATGATGATCCTTGCTCATCTCAAAATCTATCAACAACCCTGTGACCACCATGTCATCACTCATCGTTGTGATCCCATGACTCTTGATGTGCATCCTTGCCTTGGTTACTATCCCACATGAAGTTATAGAATAACTCATCTTTGGTTATGTTATGCCCTCATACCGGACCCGAATAATAATTAGCGAGGTCATTTCATTAACAAATAATAAACACAATTAACGATGAATGTAAACTATAAATCGATATTACAACCTGTCCAAATATATATATATATAATAACCAACCAAAACATAGGACCGGAATTGTATGCCACACCCGAAAGTGGCTTTGGAACACTTACTATACTGTGACATTGAATTATACGTAAGGAGATATATCTAAACAGAATCAAAATTAACAACAACTACAATTATCTGCTGTTGGACAAGTCAACATCCCACTACGCCACTGACCATAAACGACGAAATAGATAAATCAATTCAGAACAATACAACTAAGTAAACATACAATTTACATCAAAGCTGCTGGAAAGAATATGATCGAACTCAAATGCAAAAATCAAAATTCCCTGTAACAATAATGCATAATTTCAGATTTAACTTAACTTCTTATTCAAATTAGTGTACTGTGAAGACCTGCTAAATTTTCTTATGGACCAAGTGCCAATAGGGCTTACCGATAAATGAGTGAATAATCAAAGCTTGGGTTATATTTGTTTTTACACAATTAAAGGCCTTATACTATTATTTAAGACCCGTAGGTGGGCCGTTATACATATAACCTTATAGACGAGGTCAAACGCTGCTTTTACCCATGGATAATAGGTTCAAATCTCAATTACTACTATAATATACTAAGATATGTTATAATATACCACCGTTGAATTCTTACAATGGTCCGATGCACAATAGATGAAAACTCTACACAATTATAAATGATCTTTGTTTTTTCTCATCCTAGAGAAAATTATTCTTAATTTTTTCATAAATTGTAGAGTTTTCCTTTAAATTCCATCAACTTCTTATCATGCAATGTATGAAACCTGAGTAGGAACTTAAACATGCTTATTTTAAAACATACAATGCTACATTATAAGATTTTCAAACGTGCGGAACTGTTTTTAACAAGAACTTGCAGAAAATCAGCAACATTTTTCTTATCTTATAAACATGCAAAGGAAATTTAAGGAATTTTCGCAACATGCCAGACAAATTTAAAATTGTAGGAATACTTTTAAACATGCTGGATATTATGTACGAATTTAAAATATGCGAGAGTCATTTAATCATGATTTCAGCACATGCATGAAAGAAAATTATGGAAATCAGTTGAACAACACAATTTATATGGGTTTAGACAGGAATTTCATACAATGTTGTAGAAAAATAAGAAGAATAGAACGTGCATGTGGTGAATATATATTTTAAGTACGAAAATATGGCATGCATGAGCATTTGGAATAAGAAATGCTCAAAGAAGTAGGGAAAGATTAGCAATAAAGGAAAGGAGGCTTGGGATGTACTTGGTTTAACTTCAATTTCACCAAATCTTGCTTATATTCACTTTAAGTGGCCTTCTCTCTCTCTCTTTCTCTCTCTTCTCTCGTCTGTCTTCTCTCCAAAAGGATAGAGGAGAAGAGAGAGGAAGGGGAGAAAGCTTCTGGGTAGCTTAATTCGGGATGTTCGGACTAAGAATTTCGATATATTAGGCGGAGGCAAATGTACCTTTAGCTCCCTCTTTCCTTTGTTATGATTTATTTTCGTTCTTTTCGAGTATTATTGTTTTAATATTTGTCCAAACTAAGATTTTGAAGTAGAAGTATAAAAAATCAGCGTATTTTTCAGTCTATAATGATTTTACAGTGAAATTTGTCAAGAACTTATATTTAATTATCTGTTTCATAATTCTGTATATTATTTCGAAATTCCCTTCAGGTTTAGAAGTATAAAAATAATTCCTACACATTTGTGCTTCATAGTTGTAAAATCTAAAATATTATATGTTATTTGCATATGCTAAAAATTATACTGCAAATTTAAACATGTAATACATGCTTATTAAATTTGTATGAAAATTCTTAAATTTCTATTGCATGATTTTCTGTCAAAATTTCATTTTTTATGAATTGAAATGATATTATGAAAAGAACGAAGGGACTTTGTAATTCTGTTAAGATAAGTATGAATTGTTTTCCAAAAGGGTGAGAACTAAGAATCAAGAAGTAAAGTGTAGAGTTTTCCTTAAGTTAAGAAATTAAGAAACTAGACAAATGATTGTTCAATAGATCTTATATTCCTGCATGCCTTAATATATTATAGTGAAAGATCATTTTCTGATAAGTAAGTACCGCAATGCGGTTTTTGCCCCGTCTACAGAGAGATAATATGTAGATGACCCACCTCCGGGTCCTTGAAAAAAAAATGCAATCTAAGTTTCGATCGATCGCTCATTTAGCCGGTAAGGCCTTGGTCCCTAAAGATAAGTGAATTTTAGCATGTTTTGACAGGTAAGAATAAAGAAGAATAAGAAATATGTTTTGATGGCTAATAGTAATAAAAGAATAAGATAAGAAATCAAGAGGTTGTATTCATATTTATGTTATTTCGTCCAATATGATTCGTACCTCCTACGATATGATTTTAAGATTAAGTATGTATATGCATGTTCTTTGTTATGTATAGTGCTTTGCTCAATATTTGGTTCATTCCTTACTGTTTTACTAACCCTTTAGATGATTTGCACGAGTTTTTGTTTGATGAGCAGGAGTGAAGATTGAAGGACTTAATTTATGCCTCTAGAGTTATTATTTTTGCTAACCCAGCATTTTTTAATAGTATGTACTGTATTAGTTGTTAGTTCTAGTTTGATTTCAGTTGTAATTATGATTCAATTGTTGTGGAGTTTTGGATAGTTAATGCTTATGATGATGTTATATAGTTCAATATCGGTTGTATGTTGATCATGTATGGCAATTGAAATATGTAATGAACAGTATATTTTCAGTAATGAAAACAGTTTTTGATGGACGAATTTTAAGTATGTTTATTGCTTTCGCAGATTAGTATATGATTGACTTGGCAAGTATCTTTCTTTAATAAAAAGCTAACTTGATATTGTTCGGATCGGCATCAGGGCCACAGATGAGATGACAATTTATTTCGATCCCGTGTATATTGTGTTGTTGTTTATGTACAGGCGATTGTGGTATTAACAAGAAAAGCTCACGTCTAGTGGATTAGTGATTTATTTATTAGTAAAATTGATAATTAAAAGATGATAAGCTATGATTATGATTAATGACGGTTTTAGGACGTGGTCCGTTGCACTTGTTCCTTAACACTGAACATTGGACGCTAAACTTTAGACCCGTATCCCTAAACTTTGAACCTTAAACCAAAAACCTTGCCCCCTAAAGAATGGAAAGTCCACCTTAGACCCTGTACACTTCAACCTGCACCCAAAACCCTTCCCCCTGGACGCTTGACGCAAAAGACTAAATTATAGATCCTAAACCCTAGACCTTGAGCATTAGACCCTGGATAGTGGACCATTGACCTTAGACCATGGACCCCTATTCGTGAGCCCTAGACCAAGGACCCTAGACACTACACCTTGGACCCCTGTGCCAATACCTTGGACCATAGCTAAGGTCCTCGAACACTAAGCCTTGAAACCTAAACCGTAGACCCGTAACTCTGAACTCCAAATGCTTGACGCAAGACCCCAAACCCGAAAACCTTAACACTAAACCTTAAATTTGAAAATCTTAATACTAAACCCTAAACCCTTGAACCAAATCCCTTGACTATGGACCCTAGACCTAACCCTAGCATTTTAACCCTTGACCCTAAACTATAAATCATGAACCTTTAACCTGGAACCTTGGACCTTCAACCTTAGACCCTGGAGCAATGACCCTGAACCTAGGACCCATTACACTGGAATCACAACCATCAAACATGAACTCTTAACCTTAAACCCCTAGCACTAAATCCTAAACCCTAGCACCAAAACTTTGGACCCTGAATCGTGAACCATAGACCTTAAACCCTAGAACCTGAACCCTAGTTCATGGACACTGGACCTTGGACCATGGGCCATGCACCTAAAACCCAAGACCTTGGACCCTTAAAGCTAAACCCTGAACTCTAAACCCTAAATTTTTAATCCAAAACCCTTGCCCATGAACCCTGGACCTAGAACCATTAACAAAAACCCCAAACCCTAAACCTTAACTCTACGGCTGTACCTTGAAACCTTAACCCCAAACCATGTAACCTAGACATGAATGCTAAACCCTTGACCCTAGACCCTTATCCTTGAACCCTAAACCCTAAAACCTTGATTCTTAACCCTGGACCCTCGANATAGTATTATTATATTATCAAAAAATATCGTTATTAGGGAGCTTTGATATTGATACATATCAGCTGATACGTATGCTTATCTAATTACTTGTAATTTTTTCCTCGAGCTTTGAGGTGAATGCCTTAATGCTAGTCCATTTGAGTGAAAGCATGCTCCTAGGCTGCTCTTGGCAATAGGTGCTCCGTCTAGGCATGGGCAAGGTGCTAAGGCCATGGGTCATCATGCTTGAGCTTCTAGGCACTTGCTTAGCCCGCCTTGGACAAAACTCCTACCAATCTAACCAACAAATATTTTTTATATATGCTCATGTTATGTTAGTCATTTACTTAGATAATATTTTCAAATATTTTATTTTCATTAAATAACTATTTTTCTAATTCAAACATCTAAAATTTATCTAAAAATACCTTAGAAACAACAATTGTAATAATATGTGTCAAATTATCAAAAACTTTCAATCAAAGTTCCTTAAATATCTTAAAATTATCATTTATTGTTCAAATTCTTGTATTTCTGTGCCATAGTGTCAATCTATAGTGTTTGCTAGCCATACATGGTTGCATCCTCGACAATAAAGCGAGCCAAGGCATAAGATAATTCTTAAAGCCAAAAAGAGAATGGGAGAGTTAGGACAAAAATAAGCAAATGTAAGGAGATATTCTATCAATGATTAAACAATAGAGTTGGGATATGAATAGAGAACCATTGATTTGACATTCGTAGAGTTAGGGCATATAGAAAGTTCCACAATAAAATAGAAGAAGAAATATGAAGAATAGAGGTAGGGTTATTTTACATCAAATGAGAGAATAAATTGATAATAATAGAATAAAGACGACTAGATAAGTGCCAAATCTCTGGCACCAGCTATTGCTGTGTGCTCCCATCATCCTGGGTTAAAATATTGGTATTGGTTTTGGTATCTATTCTCGGTTGTATCGTTGTCAATTATATTAGGGGATATATATCGGTGTTGGATGTCGTAGACTTTTTTTTTCTTTTCGTGACCATATTAAAAAAAAAAACAAATTATGTTCTAAAAATTGACCGTTTTTAATCATATATAAACATATTTTTTATCAAATTAAATTTGATATGTCTTTTAGATTGTTGAAGAAATAATCCAAAAATTTTGATCTATATATTTTTTGTATCTTTACAAAATATGTGAATTTAGCTTGACAAAATGTGTGACTTGTGATTCCAATAGCAAAGGAAAAAATAAAAAAACAACTATATATCACAATATGTCATCATATTAGTGATATATCGTAATATTTTTTGGGTATCATGTTATATCGACATTAGGGCCTCCTAATGCCAATTCACATTGTCCAATATTTTATTTCATGCACCTTTGTGTGTGTCACTTCTTTTATCTGCCATTCTCTTTTTTCTCTGAAATTCATTGTAAATGGAAATGGTGGTGTTCATTTCTTTTACCACAGCCTTATATTTTGATTTTTTTTGTAAATTATTAGGTAGCCTTAATCTTTATTTTCTTTTCATCAAATGTCCTCTCTCTCTCTCTCTCTCTCTCTCTTGTGTATAACAATATAAAATTTAGACCAAACATTCTCCTAATATGTCAATATGTTCAAACATTTTTAATGTGTCCAGATTAATACAAAAAACAAAATATTGGACCCTGACATGCCACCCGAGAGATGCTTGGACCTCTTGCGTATTTAAGGTGTCTCTCACATGCCCGAATTAGCCCAAAAAAAAAAAAATGGTGCACATCAAAGAATCTCAAAGTCTAGTTTATGCCAAACACAAACATCAGATCCCCATAACACTTGGCTCTTGGATTTGCTTTGAGACAACTAGTAGCAGAAATGATGTAAATATCTCAGAGATTTGATTTATTAGTTTATTGATATTTGATTTTTGGTTTCTTTCATAAGATTTGTTTTCATAAATTTCACATATCATGGGTTTTTGAAATTTTATAAATTTAGTGGTCTCTAAAATGCCCATGTAAGATTATATTGTCGTTTCATATTTTTTTAGTTTAGGTTGTTAATTATGAAATTGTATTTATTTCCCAACTAACCTAAGAATATGGTGCTTCTATGTAGGGACTCTAATTTTGTGTTTGGATAGATACTAATTAATTTAATTATTTAGAGAATTGTGTTTCTCATTCTCCCCTCTTGGTTGTCTCTGCTTCTCCATTTCTTTATTTCTCTTATCTACTTTGAATTCCTCCCTTCCCTCTCTCTTCTTCTTTCCCTTACATATTCTTCCCCTACCATGCATCAAATTCGATATTAGAGATCACAATCCTGTTATTCCAAACTTCTCCTTCTCTTCAATTCTTCCCCCTACCTGCCACTGTTTCTCTACCAATAGACATTGGCTGCTTGCATTCTCCACCATTTGAACGCAGCCCACCACTGTCGCAAACACCACTTTTCACCTCCTAAACCTCAGCCTACCATTGCCAAACGCAATTGATCCGTTTACTTCATCACCATAAGAGAACTCACAAACAAGTAAAGAAAATCCAAGCCTGTGCAAAGCACAACCAGTTTCTTCATGTTCAAAGTTTCATCTTAAACAAATTAGAAAAATCTGCTGTTGAAGAGGTGCTGCAAAAAGACATTGCAAAAGCATGCGGTTGAAGAGTTTTTTTTTTTTTTTCTTTGGCAAGATCAGCTGTTGAAGGTAGAAAAGAAACTTTGCAAAATCTGCTATTGAAGGTGAAAAGATCTTGAAGTTGGTGGCTGAGAAAAGAATGAAAACAAAACCAAAAATCTGCAACTGTTGAATGAAAATCATAAGATCATTAGAGAGGTGTTCCTTAGCCAAGAGGAATAATTATGATGATGCTGGGTTACTTGCTTGTGTGAAACAACCCCTCCAAACTGCCATTCACGAAGATGGAGAAATGTGAACCAGATAGACATGACATTATCCAATTCTTAATTTTGTGGGAAGGCCAAACAATCTAACATTTGAGTCAAGGAACTTCATTCTAGGGTACCATAAGCCATCTTTGGGTCCACTAACCACTTCAACAATTACATAGGAGGTGCCTCAGCCTTGTGTTGGATCCTTGCTAATTCATTTTAGTTCAAATTGTTGTGCTGAATGTTCTCGCCTTCTGAGAAGAATGCTCAGGAATTATGGATCGATTGATACACCACTGCCTTCCTTCTATTTGTAAGGATCTTGGTGACAGTTTTCTACGAGGAAGATATTGTTCTGAAATCTCTTACTTCACTTGGATGAGTCACCTTTGAAAGCAAGGTTATGGATGTTGCATTTGCCTCCTGATAAGCTATCCTCAAAGAATTCTGGGAGTGCTTGTACAACTTTTTCAGTAGTCATCCAAGTTTTTGTTTTTTGAAAAGAACGTTGAATGAACATCATGGTCAGGTCTCATAGCATCTTGTGTTAAAAATAAGGCTGCGTTCTCGTCTGCCACTGTTAAATGCCAACATAAAATATCGTTCTCCGCTGTCAGGGCCTTACCTTTCTTAACTGCATTACACTTGGTTGGAGGCATATTGCTTGTATTATAGCTTGGAATTTTTTTTTAACATACTTGTTGTCTGTTATTGGTGTGCCATACTAATCATTGAAAAGTTCAGTTGCTGAAAGAATCACCTTTTGCCTTTAATTGTGCATAGAAATAACTTGTTTTCTGATCCCCAAGTTCAATTGAATCTATTTTGCATATACATTTCTTATTCAGCTGCCAATATTTTCATATACAGCTCTATTTGAGTCATGTCAACTTCAACAAGTGGCGCAACAATAAAAGTGTTCCATTGTGACTTGGAATCGTGTGTTCAAATCACAAAAATACCCCACGATGTTAGAGCTTGTGCACTGGGCCACTAGATTTAGATTTATATAGGTTTTGTTTTTGGGGTCTTGTTTTATTGTTGTCTTTTAGTTCAGGTTGGATTAATAAGTCTGTATACACAATGTCTGTATTTTGTTTTCTGTATGGCATGTGTCTGTTTTGTTACCCATATGGTATGCTTATCTAATTGATTTTTTGATGGAGTGATTCTCTCCTGTGATCTTCTCCCCCCTCATCTGATTATCTTTATCTGCCCCGTCTATTCTTTCTCCTTCTGTTATTCGCCTTTTGAATTATCCTCCTTGCTTCTCTTTTTCTCTCCCTTCTCATTCATGTCCTACATTCTCTTCATATCAGAGCGCAAGGGAATTCTTGATTTCTAAAGGTTGTCGCAATTCTCTCTCACATAGCTGTTGTGCCCGCATCAAGCACCACCATCCATTGCTGTTCCTATTACCATCAACCATTGCCAAGCTTCTGCCGTCCTCAATCTTCACTGCCCATTGTCATAGCCAAACAGCACCACCAAGCGGCTAGTAATCCCACCCTTAACCAGCCACTGCCATCCCCTACATTGGAGAATAGGAAAAAAATCAGAACATGCAAAAACAAGCAAAAAGTCTTGCAAACAAAAATGAGAACGTCCGACAAAAAAGTGAGAAGCTGTGAAGTTGAAGGTGAAAATTAAATATTATTGATACAAATCTAACATTATCATCACCGAAGGGCCAACCTTTCCGAAACCCAAAACTCGACCGCCTGCATAAGCCAACCCACCAGCTCATACAAACCCTTCCTGACAACCACAAGCTTGAGTAGCTCAATACCCCAGATTAAAATCCTATCCTCAATTGGCTTATAACCATGCAAGAAAGAGAGGAAAAAGTGATGATGGATGGATTGCAATTCATTGATAGGCTTAGAGAGAGAGTGCGAGTGTGAGACAGAGTGAAAGTGTGATTGTGAATATCAAGTGCAAGGGAGTAAGCAAGCACTGTCGAGTCTCCACAGGACCACCCTCTCCAGCCCTCTTAAGTCATTGGCCAGTGGTAGTGTCAGTCATATTCATGTCATCCACTGTGTCTTCTGTGAGTTGCTGTAATTTGTCGACTTGTCTGATAAAGGTTCTGTTTGATTAGCCTTTGGTTTAAATTAGGATTGTCTTATAAAGCAAGCCTAAGGAGTGGACAAGTCAGTAATCCCACTTTTCAAGATGAAGTTTGGTTTAATGTAGGACTGAAAATGATTTCAATTTAGACAACTATCCATTCAAAACAAGCTTGTTTCAGATTTGTTTCCTGAGTAATTCACTGTCCATCAAGCCAATCAGGGCATTCACTGTTCCATCTGGCAAAATCAGTTTCAGTTCAGTTCCGAAATTGTGAGTTTTGTTAGCGATAATCAGTTACTGTGTTGCTTAGCCTCCTTATCCCAAGAATTAATTAAGCCTTTGATCCTTGTTAACGCCCTTCATAGCTTCTGACAGATCCCATTTCATATATTTTTGAATTCCCAAATATAAAGTTGAGAACTGTAATTACAGATTTCTACCTTCATGATCCCAACTGATAAGAGGACCCTACTGACTGCTAGATTGAGTTGTTGAGCTGAACTCTTTGGGCCCAACCTTAGGTTGGACATGACCATGACTCTGCCCCTTTTAGCTCAACGGGATTTGAATTCACAGATGTCTTAGCAATTTGAATTCATTTCTTGGCCATTGAACAGGATATCAATGAAGTCTCAGCCTGCAAACATGTGATGAGATAGAATCTCTCATTTGTTTTCTTCTTTTCTAGTATTGAATTGCCTCATTGCATCTTGTGCTTACTCGGACATTTTGCACATTCAATGAGGGATAACAAAACATAAGTGGAAGCAAGGGTTTAATAAATGACATCTACTCTGCTCGTGAAATGGTTCAAAAGAATTCTTCAACTGCAGTGATTATGGCTGTCAAATGTATTGTTGATGCTCTTTTTTTTTAAGTGTTGATATCAATGTTAAACTTACTTTTGTTGAACTGTTGTTTTCAGGGCCGAGACCTGATTATGGATCAAAATTTCTATATTGGTGTCAATATATGTTCAGCTATAGCCGTTTTGATATTGACCTTAGTTGGTGATACGTACCTATAGGATGTCTAGAATGAAATCTTTTTTCTTCTAACTATATCAAAAGTGAGTTATATACTAAAATTCAATACTTTTAATATTAGGTTACATATTTGAAGAGTTTTAGTCAATATTATTAAAATTAAGCTTGATATATTAGTTTTTAAAAAAATATATCTCAAAACTTTTGATCTATATTGCTACCAAATATATGAATTTTGACCTTTTGAAATATTAGAGTATGTTTAAAACATATGGATTTGGGCCTTTTAAGAGCAAACAAAAACAAGAAATTGTCCAAGGCGTAATGCATATCATCTATACTGGCCAATATTTGGTGAGGGGTGACACATTGGGATATTTTTTTGGCGTTGAAACTTTTGGTTGCTTATATATATTGGCTAATATTTTATTCCATAGACTTGCTTGACATCCCCAGTGTTCTCAGTAAAACTACACCTTTCTCTCTATAAGAAGTAGTATCAAATGATACATTTGTTTGATTAAATTGATTAATATTTAGCAGTCCTAAGAATTTATGTTTTAGGCCTCATATGAAAAGTTAATATTATGCTTTTTCAAAAAAAAATTTGTTTTGTGGCATTGCCAGTGTATTATTATGATTTAGCCTCACATTGATAACAAAGTCTGTTTATTGTAACTTTTTGAACTTTTTTTTTATCTCAATTAAGTAATTATTAATATAATTCTATCTATTTAGGAAGCTTATCAGGTATGGAGGGAAACATTTAGCATGTATCCTTGGTCGCTCGTCAGACGAGTGAAAAAGTGTTTCGACAGACTTACAAGTTGGTTTAGGATAAATTTTCCAGAGGTGCTGAATACATTGCGAAAGGGTGCATCAGAAGATGAGTTAGATGAATTTGAGAGAAGTATGGGAATAAAGTTGCCTCTTCCTTCAAGGGTTCTTTATCGCTTTTATGATGGTCAAAAATTACCAAGACATAAATTATGCGGTCTTATTGGAGGTTACTCCTTCTATAACCACTCGGTAAATGTGTACTTGTTACCTTTAAATGAGATTTTGATGGAAACGAGGGATATACTTGACCACTTAGGTTTTTCAAGTGGATCCAAGTACATAGTTGTTGCTGCTTCTTCTACATTTATGGAAAAGTTCTTCTTCCTCAACTGCGCTAATGGTCAAGTGTATGTTGGTACTAGCAATCTTAGAGAAGATGGACAAATGATGCCCTGTGTTCCGGATGCAGCTCTGACTTCTGTGCATGGTTATAAACAGCAAGATGCAATGTTGTTGTGGTTGGAAGAACACGGCCGCCGCTTACAAAATGGCATTATTGGAGTTCGTGAGGAATACAAGATAAAAAGAATCAGTCTGTTTCCAGAATTGCCACCCCAGTGCTCCACTGCAGTGACAAATGGTGTTCAGGTAACTTGTTGAATGAATCTGCTTAACCTTTGTTGTCTTTATGAACTAAATAGGGAACTCAAATTGTGCTCAAGGATCTTACCTTGGTATATATATGAGGTAGCATAGTGACGTTTGATTCTATGTTCTCATGCTTAAGGTTGGTGTAAATGTCTCTCACTTAATTCCAAGTAAATGTCTTCTTTTCCATTTTGTTCTAAAAAATTGTCCTGTTTGAAAAGTCAATGATCAGTAATTTGAATAAATATCTTGTAGTATCTTCTATTCCTTTTTATTGTTCTTTTGCTGTGGCACACTCTATGAGCATATAATAAAGAAGGATATGATGACACATTCTAATTTGTATGTGTTTATTCACATAGTGCTTCTACTAAAATATTTGACTAACTTTTGTTAAATGCCACATATATTTTGTCTCTCAATGCCATATGATTGAATATTTTCTTCTTAAATTCAATGGAGGAGTTAGGTTGATTTACCATTTCCTTCTTAGTCTCTACTATTAACAAAGAGGTAGTTGGTACTCAGTGTCATTCTTTTATGACTAGATTGGTGTGCTCTTTTTTCCCTTTGGTGCAATAGGGCCATTATTAAACATATCAACTCCTGCCAATTACATCAGCTTCTTCTGGTATGTGCTTGCATTGCCTGCATTTAAGGAAGTAAGACTGTAAGATTAAATTGCATGATAAAGTAAATAAAAGCAGAAAAAAATGAGATCAAGCTTTTCATTTCCCTTTTATTTTACTTTGAGATAAACCCATTGCTAAATATCAAAATCCAAATATAATTCACTTTTGGTGATTTTTGAAAATGCTGGAGTATGAAGTTGCTTTTTGCCAACATGTGCAAAATTCGCTGAAGTATAATGAATATTCCAAAGCAAACAAAATGAAGCTTTCACTGTTTGATGTATGAGCAAGAAAAGTTTGGTGCTAGGTTGCATTAGATATAAAAACTGTATTTAATTCTTGATGCATTTCTGTAGTTGAACTTTTAAGAGTGACTTGTGAGTTTAGCACAATGATGAGATTGCTCTATTGTGACTTAAAGGTCACAGGTTAAAACCATTTAAACAATCTCCCTAAATGATATATCCAACCCACCCTCACTAGATGTCACGGTGTGGAACATTTGCACTAGGCCAACCTAGTTGAACCTTAAATTTCATGCAACAATCTTGTTTTACTAAATTTCTGGTTTTGTAACTTGCAATTCTCATGAGAAATTATGAAGATGTCAGGAATGTTTGGATCCTTTTCACATAATTCATTATCCCTGCTTCGTGCCCATGGTAATGAGGTTGGTAGGTAAGGTAGTGAAACATGGATTGTTGTTTGTTTACTTCCGTTATTACACTGAAACTTTTTGTTCTCTCATTCTTCTTGGAGTAATGTAGTAATGATTGATACTAGATACGTGCTTCTGCGGTGCTTGTGCCTGAGGCTAGTAATCTTCAAGATCTGGAGGCCAAGTATTTGTTTGCTTATTCAGTACGAATGTCTCTTTTGCCTGAGGGATGTACTGTTCATGGGATGACCTATAGCACATGCCAGCTATATCGTAGGCGTTGGATCATCCGTGCGAATGAGAATGTTGTTGATGTTGTCAATGATGAAGGCGTAATTGGGCAGGTAGGTGCTAATCATCATTAACATATTATCTTTTCTTGAGGTTGCTTTTAGGCTTTTCATGTTTATGATCTATAACTTCTGTTATGCACTATTATTCTTTCAATAAAGAATACAATCTTATCAAGCATTTGCCTTAAAGTGGAGAAAGATATTGTAGAAACCCAATTTGTGCTGCGCAGGGTGGTTGGGGGAACCTGTATTCCTCTGAATATGATCTCATCCACGAAGTGGCCTTATATATAGCTGGGTCTGCCCTCTTTGTTTATATATGGCTTAGCTCAAATTAATCTATGTATTGTCCTTTAAGATAAGTGGTTGTTTATTTTTGTGTCTTCTCAAGTCATTAAAATTGCTACAAAAGAAAATTATAAGAACACAACGCTAGGAATAATAATCCTGAGCCCCTGAGTCTTCATTTATGCTCTTCTTCTTCTTTTTTTATTGGCAAATGTAGTTTATATCCTATACTGAATAATATTTACATTGACCTGATTTCCAGGCTGTGCAACTCAAAAAGCTATGGAAGCCAAAGGCAAAATAAAAGCTGAGCAAAAGTAGTAGGCCAATAATTTTTTAGGGACTCCACTGTGCCTAAGTTAATGTTGCGAGATATTAACTGTACCCGTTCTTCTAGGTTCCAGTCGTTGTCTGCCATCCCTCTCCTGTCATAGTTAATATACAGTTGCAGCAAGCTAATCCCTTACAGTCATGGCCTTCTTCCCCTCTTTAACAATCCTTTCACTCTTACAGTAATTTATCACATCCCATCCCATCCCATCCCATCCGTTCATTACTGAACAGTGGCATTTGGCTACCATATTAATTTGCTCCTCTGTAAGTAAACACGTGAAAAGTATATGTTCCTCGATTCTGATTCATTAACACAGATAAGGCATACATCAGAGTTCACCACTTTGCATTGCACGGACCAATCCCTTGTGAAAATTCTATAAGTAAGCCACTTAAGGGAGGAGTTGATATTTTCAGTCTGCTCCAAACTATTCTTCCCTTGTTGACCTTAATGCCTTGGTGTGGGCATTTATGCATCCTTTTCAAGTGTATCCAATATTATTAGACTGAGTACCTGAAATCCAACACTCAATACTTGCATGCTATTTGGTTAGCTCATCAATGCCTTTGTTATCTTCAAAGCTTACGGATGTTTATATTCCCTTTAAGGTCATGTCAACAACTCTCCTTTTTTTGATGGTACAAATCATTGATGTTTAAATAAGGTCAAAGTAAGTTTACCCAAAAAAGGATCAAAGTAAAGAAGATTAGATACCAAAATACACAAGAACTGATTGCGATCATGCTCAGCTACATGATCATTTGAGATATGTTCTAAGCTTTGTCACAAGGTTAATCAATGCATACAAGGAAAGTTTTCAAAGTTCGAACAGAATAGATTGAATGCTTTGGATTCCATGGATACTCATCTGGTCCTTTTACTTTTCATATTCTATAGTTCCCCTTGGAGAGTGACTGTACCTGCATGATAATGACAAATTAGGATTACACATTTAAAAATCATTAAGGTAAGCATTTGAGCTGTGAGAAAAATATCTTAGAGTTACATCGTCATATATGAACCATTAAATCAATTTGCATATAATCATCCAACCAAAGCAAATTTTATCCATTTTGTCAACTAACTCTTTCTCCCCTTTTTCACCACTCTAAAAGAGGGGTATACATAGCCAAATAGAGTAAAGTGTATCTTTAAACACCCACAACCACAGAAATTAATTGTTGTATTAAAAAATTATAAATGAAATTGGATATGTGAAACATGAGCGAAGCCTGAGAGTCATGAGGACTCTAAGATTCAGAAGAAGAGAACGAGTGATAGGAGGGTCTTGGCCTGGTCTTCAAGCTTCTTGCTTCGCTTCTTTCTAATCTGACCTTAGTTGTCATAGGCATGCTCTTCTTTCTACTGTGCACTTTCTTTTCATTGCTTTCACGGCCTTCTTTCTGTCTTTTTCTTTGTTTCATTGAGCATCTTCTAGAGCTTCGTCTTCTTCTTGATCTCCATCGTTTTCAACACTGCTCCCTTTTTTTTCCTCAAGGATTTTCTTGAGTTTCTCCTCCAAACACCTTACATTTACATCATGGTAATTGAGTGGTAAGATTTTGATCCGAACACCTTAAGAACAATCTGGCTATTTTTTTTTTTAATTTCCAAAGAATTCCCACAAAGCACTCAAATTTGGCTTGCATAAGCTTGAAAGCAGTCATGCCTCTTTCTACTCACTCCCTCTCAGCTAATTATTGCTTTTGATTTCTCTTTCTCCTTTTCTTCAGCTCTTCATCAGGTCATCTTAGGATTCACTTGCTTTCTTCTTGGTTGAAGTGCTATCTTTCAAAGAGTTTTAATGATTATATATGTGTTGTTGCTACTCATTACTTTCTTTGTCATCTGAGAATTTCCATTCTCTAGAAAAGTCTTCCACATGTTACAGAATTTCACGATTCACAATAGAGATTTCCATCATATCCCTCTGATTATCCTTTGAATCCTTCTCACCTTTGTGCAATTCCTACTCCAGATGCAGTTAACAATCAGCATTCATCCTCTCAGCAGCTGAATCAACAATCTGATCAAGCTTCTTGGAACTTGTCATGCATTTCTGTGCTATTATTAGGGTATGTTCATGCATTATCCTGCTCCTAGAATATCTTTCTAGGTGCAATCTGAAATATTCTGAATTTATTTGGTCCTCAAATGTCTTATGTTCTCGTTGAATATCCAACAGAAATCAGAACATTTAGTTCGTATGACATGGATATTGACATTGCTGCACACCTGGCTGTAGTATGTCCCCCCCTCCCTCAGTAAAATCTAAATGCAGTTATTGCAATCTTAAATTGTTCTCTCCATGTAAATTAACTCTTAAAATAACTCACTGAAACGAAAAGTCATCTTGAAATTCAGGCAACATCTATGATATGTCTTGCAATCTTCAGCTAACTATTGCCCTCCAGGAAAAAGAAAGATGAAAATCTCTTTCCATTTGGGCTATATATTATGTCAATGCCTGGTTATGCCCAGTGCTCACTGAGCTGGTGGTGCTATTTGTGTTGTCACAATGCTAGTCTTCCTGTATGACAACATACGCCTTAGTGAGAAATGGGCTGTTTTATTTTCTATTTTGGAATGCTATGAAAAGTTGCCTAATATTTAATTTCTTGTAGTGCTCTTCTTCTGAAAGTTTAAGTGGCCCCTACTGTGTCTTTATATTGTGACAAATTGCTTATCCCATATAAAAGGTGGGTGTTATATACAACTTGAAATGAAAAAGTTAGGCAATCAAGGGGATAAAGGGACTTTATCATTTTTTAAATATATATATATATAGATATATATATATATATATAAATGGTGACCTAGTACAAAAGGTTCCCAAATTGTGGGTCTCGGAAGGATATGTATATACAGCCTCACCCCCCGCATTGCAAAGATTTGTTTGCACTGTAATGATCATACTGTTGTGCTAAGGTCATCCTTTTTTATCTTTTATTTTGTATGTGGAGGAATATTACTAGAGGTTATTTTGAAAAAAAAAAAAAGGCCTCATTTTCTCTTTTTTTCCATTTTATTCAGAAAAGGGTTAAAAAACCTCATGAAGTGACCTAAAAACGGGTATTGTCATCCCCTGCCCTAGTTCGCAGGGCCGATTGTAACATGCTGCATGTCCAAAGTACGCCCAGCTCGCCAGGCTAACAACAAAATAATCCAATCTGGTCATTAAAAGTATATATAATTATGTATCTACTATTTAGAATTCATAATACTCTGTACAATTTTTTATAGTAATTTAGCTATCTTTATTTTTCAAAAGCTTAAATTTTATACTATGCCCATCACATATATCAATAAATGTATGTATGTGCCACTAAAGGAGCCAATTTATTTCAATTGGAAAAAGAATTATTTTCTATAGTTTTCCATTAAGCATAGGGGATTATGTATATACATGCTATATATTATCAATTAGAAATCAAATCAGACCACGAACCCCTAGATAAATAAGGAGGCATAATCATTTACAATCAATTAAACTCATCATGATCCTATAATATCCTCAAAACGTAATAGGCTCTGACTCTCCTCTCTCAAATTGGTGCATATATATCACACGGCCAACTTGGATAGTGATGAACCTTTGTTACAGTGTGATTAACATATTTGTTGGCTGGTCTACGATCTTGATATAAGGAACCTTTATCACACTAGAATTTAAGTTGTCTATGATGGTAGTTTTTGCCAAGTTTCACACACATAGTTTGATCGTGCTAAACTGGATTATTTGTCAGCTCAATAGCTATAATATTGTCACCAAAGACCAAAGTTAAGCTCCCTTAAAAGTTTTCTTAGCCAAGTCAACTCCATAATTGTATGATGGAATGCATGGTACTCAACCTTTGTACTAGACTATGGTATCGTATTTTGCTTCTTCCTCCTCTAGGTTACCTAATTTCCTCCTACAAATGAAACATACCTTGAGATAAACTTCCTATTCAATCTAGATTCTACAAAATAACGAAGTCTAGCCCACAATATCTAGATGTCCATGTCTAGATAGCATAATACTTTTTCCTAGACTGGATTTTAGATAAGCTAGAATATCATCTACTGCAGTCATGAGTCGATCACTTGGAATATGGATGAATTGATTTACTACATGCAATGCATGCGATAATTCAGGTCTAATATGGGTCGAATTGATTTATTGACCAACCAATCTTTGATATTCTTAATTAAATAGTTAACCATTAATTAAGAACTTATTCTATCAACCTATTTTTTCTTCACTTGCAGAAAACCTATTGGATTCAATTGCATCTCATTCTATCTATTAATCCTATCTTGTTTGCAAGGTCAGGTATCTTAAAGCTTACCCATTGAAGATTTGGAAATTTTATATACATCTGTGATATGAAATTTGAATCTAATCTCACATCTAATTCAATAGGAATTTGGACCTAGTATGTACCCAGGAGCAGAGAAAGGCTAGGGCAAATGAAGGTAATTCTAGCACTTCTTAAGGTTAAGCATGTCTATCGGTCAATTCTCCATGTGTAGGAAATAAAATGAGATTTTTTTCATTCATAATCTTATGAAAAGAAAGTCGAAACACGCTTAAATGCGTGAATCTTGGTTTCTTCTCTTACTCTTATGATATATCTCACACTTACATACTCCTTCCTCTTCTTGCCTAATACCACGAGGTCTACCCTACAATATGGGGTCGAAAGGGCAAATAAGTGATTTTAGCCCTTATAAAAAGAAAAGAAAATAAATTCTTGAACCCATTCCATGCTAATGTCACATTGAGGAACTTCAAAAGCCTTGCATCTTTGGTCTTTGCTAAGTTAGGTATTTCTTTTCCCATGCACATATTGAGTGCACATATTGGTCCTAACAATCAATTTTTAGGAAGAAACCATTGACATTGCATGTTATATGACCCTTGCCGAGCGGAAGGGCAAGTGAGAAAGAGTGCATTGTGCTAATAATGAACAACAGGCCTTTTAGCATATTGGATATGGGCTAGGAATTCTACCACTACATATTCTGTTCCGGTTGGTGTTCCGACATCCCGAATCGAGGTGGCTCTAAACTCAGGTTTGCCTACCTCTCTTTCGGATATCTTTATTTGTTCATTTGAAACTTATTTGGATTGATAGACAACCATGATTCACCATAAAAGGAATGCCGATGGGTTAATAAGTAAAAATACATGTTTTAGCCAAGACATCTATTGTACATTTTCATTGGGAAATGGAAAGCCCTTGTTTGTACTAAGATACTTCAATGCCTAGGAAGTATTTGAGTGCTCCTAAGCCCTCATTTCAAATTCCTTGGTCCAATGGCTCCAAAGCTTCTCTATTTTATTGGCATTATTACCTATAGTAATCATATGTTTAACATAGACAATAAGCAAAGTAATGCCACCACTATCTCTCTTGTAGAATTGTGTGTGATTTGACAATGGTTTGGTTGAATCTATACTTTCTTGAGCGGCTTAAGCTTCCAAACTATGCCCTTAGCGATTGCTTTAACCCATATAGAACTTTCCTTACTTTTTATACTTTCTCCTTTTTTGGTGTAAATCTTGGAGGAGGATCCATGTACACCATCACCGTATGAAAGACATTCTTCACATCAAACCATTTCAATGGTCAATTCAAATTAATGGCAAGAGAAATTATGACTCTGATGACATTCACCTTAGACATAGGAGAAAGTCCCTTGGTAGTCAATCTCATGAGTCTAATTATATCCTTTTGAATCCAGTCTAGCCTTTTATTTGTTGATTGTTCATTTGATTTGTGCTTTACTGAAAACACCCACTTGCATTTCACTATTTTCATTCTAGAGGTAGCTTGCCATCTTTCAAATAGGATTCTTCTATATGGATTTCATTTTGTCTACCATGGTAGACTTTCTCTCATTGTCTTTAAGATCTTCCTAGAAATAACTAGGAATAGAAATAGAAGACAAGTAACAGGCAAAGGTAAGGTGAGATTTAGATAGATGATGATGAGAAACAAAAATAGTAATTGAGTAAATGTTAGAAGATGATTGTGAGAATCCTATACTATCGGGCTCTGTTCAATTACAAAGGGAATATTTTTTACCCTAAACACTAGCTTGTGATTGCAAGGTTGTTGTTTTAGAATTTAAAGTAGGACTTTATACCTTAAATTAGTCTTGGAAGAATCATCTAATGGTGTGGTAGTATCCCCAAAAGGAATAGTGGGGCGTTGTTGTACTCTCAATAGTCCTTATATAGCTTTTTTGAAATATCTAGTTCGCCATGAGTTCTTATGGTCTTCATGTTTGATTCAATGGCCATGTGTTCGGAAGACGTGGTGGAATCCTCGACTTGTTCAGAAATATCAGCTTCAACCACCATGAGTTCAGGAGACACCTCATGTTTGAAAATCAATAATTATTTTTTCTAGCTATAGTAGTTCCTCTTCCGTACTGTGAATGTCCCCTAGAAAAGGGACTAGAGAAACTTTTTCTGAGAGTAAGATTCTTGTTCACAAAATTTGATATCTATGAAAACATGTTATATTTCTTCGGGGAACGGAAGTATTTATAGCCCTTTTTAGAGCAAGAGTGGAAGAGAAATACATACTTGAGAGCATGAGGATCGAGTTTATCTCTTTCCCAAGGGTAGATATGTCAAAACACATATAACCAATGACCTTAGGCAAAGATTGAGCACCGAAGGAATAGGATGCAATTGGTATAACTGATGATGAGGAGAATGGTGATCAATGATAAAAGCAGGCATTCAATTGATAGGAAAAATTGCAGTCATGATGGCCTCCGACCAAAAAAGTTTTAGAAAGTGTATCATAAAGAATGATGCCCAAGCCACCTTGAGAATGTGGCGGTTCTATGCTCTATCATGCCGTGCTATTGTGGCATGTTTGCACAATTTATTTGGTGGAGGGTTCCCTTCTTATTGAATATCTCAATTTGAGGGTCATGTACAAACTTTCTCCTTGTGTGGGTCTAAAATTGTGTGGCAATCATTTGTGAAAATTAAGGAATCATGTAGACATCATTTTTGGCTTTCAGTAATTATACTAAATCAACCCTTGTGATATCTTTGATAATGGATACAAATTGATTATGCCCTGAATTAGAGGAGTAGAGAAGGACCCCAAACATTGTATAAATGTTGGTAAAGGAAGTCAAGCTTTTATGAGAACTTATTTAGAAAGGTCTGAGATGATTTTTTGAATTAGGGCATTGTTCACACCGTAAAATGGATGGTAGAAAAATGATGAATCAATCAAGGAAAAATTATTCATATGGAAAAGATGTCATAATTAGCAATGTCATAAAAGAATCTTTCTATCAAATATTTCCCTTGTGACTTGAAAGACTCGGCCAAATTGATGTTGTGAATCCTGTGCCCCCTCAATGTAGTAAAGGATTCCTCTTTTTTTAACAATGCAAATCATCATCTTTGTAAGATTTGTCATGAAACACACAGTGAGAAAAGTAAAAGGTTACAGAACAATTAAGATGTTTGGTAATTTTGCTAATGGAAAAAAGACTATTAGAGAGAATAAGTACAAGTAAAATAAAAGGCAGAAAGTGTAGGAGAAAGTAAGATGGTTCTAGTCCCTAAAATTAGTATAAACATCCCATTTGTAATGGGGACATATTTATCATTCGAGAAGATCGAGTCAAATAGGGAAGATTTACTATTCATGTGATCAGTGGCTTTAAAATCAATAACCCATCTGTGGGGAGAGGAAGTGAAGGCCAAACCAAGGTTACCCGTTGGGAAGATAATTGAGAGACATGAGAAGCAACGACAATGTCAACATCGGTAGCAACAGTTATTACTAATTTCCTGTGATTCTTCTAAGCCTATTTAAGTTTAAACAACTCCAGATACCCATGCTTGTTTGGCAAACATCCACTATGTGTGCTTTTGCAGTGAGTGCAGAAGTGCGAGGAGGAGCCACCATTAGTAGATGTTCCCAGACAAGGTGGCCAAGTAGTGTATATGTCAACAACCAATATCAAGGATTCATAATTATCTTCGTCCAGTAGTGAGTGCAGTAGCTTGTCTTTCTGCTTCCCAGTGAACTATAGAATAGACTTCCTCCAAGTTTTGTAGAGGTGAAGTGGTCAAATTGACAGCTAACTTGGTACAGCTTGTGATCTAGACTCATAAGGAGTACATAGACTCGATCTTTTGCTGTCCACTTCTTTTGTTTTTCAATGTCTGCGGTGCATACATATCATTAGACCTTCGCTAATCAAGTTCCATGGAGATGGAATCTAACTTGTTGTAGTATTCTGTAAGGGGACAACCACCTTGACTTGATTGGAAGGACTTCTTCATCAGTTCCTTGACTTGAGAAGAGTCAGAAATGTCTTAGAAGCTTCTTTTCTCATCGTCCTAAACTTCCTTGACCTTTCCACATTGCACAAAATGAACCAAGTGATTGCATTGACAAATAATATTTTGAGCCATGGAATTATATTATGTCAATAATTTCGTATATCATAGTAATACATGCATAGAAAATCATATCATGCCATATAAGGTTGTCATATGCATGCATAGTGATGGAAACATGTCGTGTCCGATATTGTAGTCAAAACATGCATAGAGTTGTAATCCTTCTGTGTTTTGTATCATCGTCATAAGTATATGTAGAGCAGCTCCTAAAAGGCAGAAATTTGGTATACGGCCCAAAGGTTTCATGTATGCCAAATATGGTCTCAAAAACCTCATGTCAGTAATATATGAATGTGACATACACTTATGCCCTCAAATACATAATGTAGCCTATTGTCATTTAAAATCATGTTTAAAGGTAATCAATAGCAGGCCTTCAGAATAGATTTAAGATATTAAAGGAATAAAAGTATGTGAATTTCAATTACTCAAAATATCAACTCTAATGGCATCATTAAATTTTCACCATTTTATTTTTCTCTATCTCTCTTTCCTTCTTCCCCCTCCTTGATTTACTTGTTTCACTTTTATTTCTTCCTTCTCCCTCCTCTGGTCTTGTTCTCT
>JAODPA010060013.1:0-11216 GCA_025585075.1 Nepenthes mirabilis
CCTTCCCTCCTCCGCGTCCCGGGTTCGAAACCCTCTGGCCGCATTTTAATTTCTCAATTGCTACAGTGATGGGCCAGAAGACTGGGCCGCGAACGAAACGGATTTGGGCCGCGAACGAAACGGCCCATAACCGTTATAATTAATTTTTTTTTAAACTGTAGCAAAACGACGTCGTTTTAATAACCGAATTCGTTCCAACGAAACGACGTCGTTCTGGAGCACAAAACAGAAGCCATAAAACGACGACGTTTACTACTGCCGAAGCAGAAAACGACGCCGTTCAAGTCGTCGTCTACCTTCGTCGGTTTCGCCCGAACCCGACAACGAACGACTCGACCCGAATTCCAGACCCGATTCAAACAGCACGATACGAACACCATAAATGATGAAAAATATATGGAAATTTTAGAAATTTAATTTCCCATCGATTTTCAGTGCTCGTTTGAACCGAATCTTCAAAAAAACGAAGACTTTAAGTTTTTTCGATTTCGGGAAAAAATCGAAAAAACACAGAACATCAAAGGCAGAGTTGAAGCCTTTCTCTGATACCAAATGTAAGATAATTATGTGGCTAAAACAATCACAAATGCGAAATTTAAAATCGATTAAGTATACCTCCGGCCATTTGGTGCTCTGTTTTCCAACTTGCGATTCGGACGGGTTCCGTGCTTTTGGACACTCCTTCACTCTTTTAGATGGTGTATTGTTTGAGTTGGGTACCAGGGACAAAACCAGAATGCTCAATTTATAGGCGAAACCATCACCCGCCTCAACCGAGCGTTTGGAACTCAAACCGGCCAAAATTGATGAATTAACTTAATGGGAGAGTTATCACCACTTAATGGACCACAATTGCTTCAGCAATTAATTGAGAAAAATGCCAAATGGTTACGAAATTGATCGAGGAAGACGAAACGAACAATTTGCTCTGCCACTCGAAACCGGCTGAGATCCGGCTTGATGAAGCCGTTTGGCTCTGGCTCGGCTTGGCTCGATCGGCTCGTGGGCCAGGCTCAGTTAATTAGGCCTGAATTTTGGGCCTGAAGCTTACAGTTTCATGATCCTTTGATTTCAAACCCTTTTCGATCTAATTGGTATTTTGCACTTTTTCTCGTATAGTGCCACATAAGGGGCTATTCTAATGTTTGCTTGATAACCGTTATTATAAGCAAACTTATCGTCCAATGTCTAGCATAGAAAGTCATAACATGTCCTCTAGCATCTAAGTGATTCTCTCAGACTAGTCTGTTTGGATATGAAAGACTGTGTTGAATTTAAACTGTGTTCCAAATTAGAATCACAACATGAAGCATGGGTCTGTACTGGGAAACTATAGTGATGAGTATCCTATACAATCTTGTTGATGTGTAGCCTAGTAAAATGGTCTAATAGAAAGTTTACTCTAATGACTAAAAAGTGTGCTAATTTTGTCAATCTATTGATGATCATCGATACAACATCATGACCATGTGCCATCTTTAAAAGTCCAATAAGACACTTAAATAGAAAGTTGACACTAATTGTCAAGAAGTGAGCTAATTCCATCGATCTATCAATGATCACCTAGATAGTATCATGACCACATGCCATCTTCAAAAGTCTAGACATAAAGTCTATTGTAATGTGTTTTGACTTCTAGCTTAGGATGGGTATAGGCTGAAGCTTCCCTAATAGTTTGTCTGGACCTAGTAATAGATGAGACACCTCGATACATACTTCACAACATGTTCCTTGAGCGTAGTCCATCATAATACCTTCTTCAGATCCTAATATATCTTTTGCTCCTTTGATGAATTGTGTATTGAGAACGATGCACTTCCTCAAGAATCTTCTTCCATAAGTCCTTGACATCTAATACACATAATTGATCATGGTATATCAGAATGTCATCATTGCCAAAGTGAAACCATACCCGAGACTCACTTGCTGGGTCTCTGATGATGAACACCAGTAAAGGATCCTCCTGCTATTTCTCTCCAATCAAATTGATAAACATAGGTTGCACCTATGGATATGATACTACCACATGAGAGTCCCTTAGGTGGAGCTACAACTGACACTCGTCAACCGCTTCTAGCATTCTCCATTCGTGCTTTATAAAGTGAGATGTGAGTCCAGCTGACTTTCTATTCAATATGTCTACTACCATATTAGCCTTTCCAGGCTTGTACTACATGTCACAGTTATAATTCTTTTGTAAGTCTCATCCGCTTGCATTAACACATGATGAGCTCCTTTAGAGAAAACAATTACTTGACGCACTTGTGATCAATCCACATAGTGAATGTATTGCCATTCAAATTGTGTAACCATATCTTTTAGGCAAATACAATTGCCACCAACTCAATGACCTATGTTGGATAACGAGTCTTATATTCCTTCAATGGTCTTAGTCCATATGCTATTGCCTTTGCCATGCTATGTTAATACACAACCTAATCCTCACAAGGCCGCATTGCAATACACCTCATACTCACCTGATCTTTTAGAAATGATCAAGACAAGCACTAAAATCAATCGCCACTTTAGCTCTTAAAACATTGTCTCGCATTGGTCAATCCATATAATTTTGGAATCCTTTTGTGTAAACTTCATCAATGGTGTAGGTAACCAAGAAAAACTCTCTGTAAATCTTCTATCATAACCTACCAATCCCAAATAAATATGAACCTCTGATGGTGATGTAGGTTTTGCTCATTCGGTGATAGCCTTGATCTTAGTCAGGTTGAATGACACTCTTGCTTCAAATATAGGCAACCTTGGTGAGCCAAACTCACTTTTTAAACTTCTCATATAGCTAAGCTTGCCTCAATGTCTCTAGTACTACTCGAAGGTGCTCCCCATGCTCAGCCTTATTCCATAAATATACTAGAGTATTGTTAATAAACACCACTGTGAATCAATCTAGGAAGGCTTGAACAATTTGCTCATCATGCCTATAAATGCTATATACATGTTAGTCAATTCGAAGGGTATCATCATGAATTTGTAGTTGCCTCATCTCAACCTAAATATTATCTTTGCAATATCTATCTCCTTAATGTTCAACTGATAATAACATGACCGTAGATTGATCTTGGATAGCACTTGTTCTCCATGCAGCTGGTCAAATAGGTTGTCGATCTTCAAGAGCAAATACTTGTTATTGATCATCACTTTATTTAGTTCTCAATAGTTAATATAGAGTCTCAATAAGCCATCCTTCTCATTCACAAATAGGATTAGGGCTCTCATGGTGAAATATTAAGCAGAATGAATTCCAAGTTAAGAATCTCCTGTAGCTGAGTTTTTAGTTCCTTTAACTTAGCTACACCATCCGATAAGGGACCTTAGAAATTGGGGCCATTCTAGGAACCAACTAGATGGTGAAATCAACCTCTCACTCTAGTGTAAGTTCTGGTAACTCCTCAAAATAAATGTAAGTGAACTCTTGACAATTGAGATGTCCTCCATCTTGGATTCCTTCACCTCCACCGCCGATACCAAGGCCAAAAAATCCTCTATCACCTCCCTAAAGCAAATACTTGGCAAGCAATGCCAACACCATTGAAAAACACCCTTTTTCCATATGCCTTAAAACTCAAAAGGTGGATACTCAAGCATTGCAAAATGTATAATCTTATTAGTACAGTCCATAGTTGCGTGACAAGCAACCAACCAATCAATACCATTAATAGCGTCAAACTCCATTATCGTAGGGACCAAGTCTAGTAAAGGATAATCACCTACTCGAGCAACACAAACAATACACACGAAATCAAAGCGCAGAGTCTAACTAATTGGAGTGGACACCGCTAGCATGAAATCCAATTGTAAGGATCAATTTCATGATTATATTAATTATGCTTATTATGTTAAAAACCCAAAAGCCAAAGATTTATTTGAGATACAATGGAGGACAAAAATTTAATTCATGGATTCGGTCTACAATTGAATTAACCCTGGATGGTCCGAAGACAGTTCAGTTGCTAAAATTTCAACCGATTAACGACCGAATTAAATTTGGTTGACAAGGAAACAACCGGGTAGCAGTAATAATACCAGGGCAACATGATATATATTGCCTAATCAGTAGAACAGCAGCTGACATATTTTTCAGCAGGGGCACAGGCAGCAATGTATATAAATATGTAATAATTCAACAAAAGGGGGCAGCAGCTTACAATATACACAGCCGGGCAGCATATAAAATAAATTAGCATAAGAGGAGAGAAGCAGCAACACGGCAGCAGCTTCAAAAACTCAGCAGAGGAGCACTATACTTTAGCAAACATCAACAGCCTACTTCATCAAGAATTCAGCAACCAATCACAATCTTCCACTAGGTAGCTTCTTAAAGAAACAAAACAGCAAAATTAAGGGATGAATCATCATCAAATTGGGGACACCCGTTTGATTTAGGAGACGGTTATGGGAGTTGCTAGCAAGGCTTGGATGACTCAACTTCATGCCTCTAAATTTATATAAGAGGCACGCGAAGGAAGAGAGAAAGAAAATAAGAAAAAAACCATTATGTAAAAAGAAGGAAAATCGAAAGAAAAAGAAGGAAAAAACTGAGAGAAAGAACTGAAGGTAGTAAAGAAAGGAAGGTATTCAGCTTCGCAAATGTACTATTATACTTTCCTTCAATTGTTGCTAATTCTCTTGAAGTATTGTTATTCCAATACTTCAATTCTCTACTGTTTTATCATATCATTATTAAGAATAGAAAAAAAATTTGACAAAATACTGAACCGGCCTCCTAAACCAATTGCAGCATCAAATGTTGATGCTGAATATTTCAATTGCTGAAATCAGCCTTGAACCGGCCAATTAGTTCAGCAGAACCGGCCTAAGCATCACAAGTTGATGCTGACTTCTTTAGTTGTGGAAGGAACCCCTGAATCGATCAAGAACCGGTCTTGAACCAGTCACAAAATTACCAGCAGAACCAGTTAACTACCATTATTGATGCTGAGATTGCAGCCTATAAAATTAGGCTAAACTGAACCCCAAATTTACTGAACTGGCTGCTAAATTAGCCCAAGTGTTATGTGATAACGTTGAAGTATTAGCCTGTGAAATTAGGTCTAAATTGTCCACTGAACTGAACCCCAAATTAATCACTGAACTAACTTCAACATCCATGTTGATGTTGAACCTGACAATTTAGAAAAAAAATAGGTTAAATGGCCCTGAATCAGATGAACCAGTAACCAAGCTGGCCAAATTATCATGAATAAAGGCTGAACTGTCAACCTAGGAACCGGTTGTCAAAAATACCTTGAACCGGCTACTGAATCGAGCCTCTAAATAGTACCAAAATCTGCTGAACGCAACCATGATGATGCTGATTTTGTACCACTGAACCGGCCCCAAACTAGCCCCTAAATTAGTTTAATCGGCAATATACCAAGATGGCGTTGAAATGTTAATCTAAAAAATTGGATCTGAATTAACCATTAAACTGGGCCTCAAACCAATGATTGAATCGGTCCAAGTATGCTAGAAATTCCAGCTCATGAAAAGAATATAAAACCGGCCCCAAACCGACTAAGCATTATATACTATATTAAATTTTAGTTTGTAGAAAGTAAGCTGAATCAATTACTAAATTGGATAGTAAATTGGCGACTAACTCGGCCAAATATATCAAGTATTAAATCAGATTTTCAGCATGACTAAAATATAATTTTTAGCATATATATATCTATTACAAGGCTTTGATATTTAGCTGTATTTGAATATTTATATGCTCAGTTTTAAGCCCCATTTATGAAAGTTAATGGAAGCTCTACAAATATATCAAGAAGTTCAATATTTTCTTTCAGAATGAAGAAAACTAAGAAAAAGTATTAAAAATAAGTGTAGAATTTCTATGAGAAGCTTTGAAAAGAAATTCAGTAACTTGACCAAAAATCTAGTGAGACGGTAATATTTCCTTGTATTCCTTAAGATAATACATTAGAAAATCAAAGAATTGCCGAATACTACGAGATGAATTTTGACTCAGTCTACTCGGATTATAGATAGTACCACTCACCTCGGAGTGTAGAAAGAGGTTAGGCTTTAGATTGTGTAGACTATCACAATTCACCCATCTCGGGGTGTTAAATGTTAGGCTTTAAATGTGTAGACTGACAATTTTTTTAAGTTGTCTGCTCTGTTAGCTAATAAGGCCTACTAACTCTGATCCCCCAAGATAAGTAAATTCTAAATGCAAATCAGCAAAAGAATAAGATAGAGGGAGTTAAATGTATCAGGAAAATATTTTTCGATCAAATTTCATGTTTATACACATATTTTGACTCATATTCCTTTTGATAACGTAATTTCAGTATAAATGTATATATCATTGTATATATTATACCTTACTGAATATTTAACTAACTCTTTTATTGTTTTACTATCCTTCAGATAAATCATAAAAGTTGATGCTCAATGAGTAGGAGTAAGGATGAAGACTTTAGTTTTGTTTACATTTTATAATATTTTCGAGATATGTAAATTATTGTACTTAGTCTAAATAAAGTCAGGGAATGCATTTAGAAATGTTGTAAACTTTGGTTTAAGACAGGATGTTTTGGTGAATTGCTTTCGTAGTTTATGGCAAATAGTGTATGCTTCTGCCAATTAAAAGAAAATAATTTTTTTATTTTTAGTAGGTATCTTTCATTAATAAGACTAATATCGTATTATTATAATACAATGTTGGAGCCACTGATGGTATGACATATATATATATGGATCCTGTGTATGATTATATTTATATATATTTATCACATGATAATAATGACTAATAACGAAAGTAATGACGTGGGATGTTATAAGTGGTATCAGAGAATATTAAGGAGATGCTTTAGGATGATTGATCATGATGTGGAAGCTTAGGAATAGTTTAGATTAGTTAGTTACAATTATGCTTTAACTACTGATCCTTGGTTAAGACCTTAGATTGAACTTTATGAGAGACATTAACCTGTCCATTAATATCTATTCAATAGCATTTGTAAATGGCAAGTCAAAGGAGGAATACTCGATTTGGCACTGGTCTTCAACCTAACAGGGAAGTAGAATATCTAAATCTGCTTGGAAGAATAGATGATGTAATGGAATCATTGGCACCATGGAATGTGGCACCAGCACAAGCCCTAGTTGCAGCTCTAGAAAATCTGGAAGTGTCAGCTTATGATTGATTTAATCATGAATGAGTACCTGAATTTATGGGAAAATCGGATCCGGCTAAAGCAAATATATAGATCCGGAGACTAAAAAAAGTCTTCACGGTCATCCGTTGTCCTAAAGAGGACAAAGTGACCTTTACTTCATATAAATTGGAAGGAGAAGCCGACCACTGGTAGGCCATGCAAAAGAGGGCCTTAAGGGTGCCTAAAGGTGAAATCTCTCGGGAGATGTTTGAAGATGTGTTTATGGAAAAGTGTTTTCTCACAAACCTTTGGGAACAAAAAGAAGAAGAATTCACGAGACTGAGGCAAGGGAATCGCTCGATGGCGGAATATGATGTAAAATTTACCGAACTATCCCGTTATGCTTCTTATTTGGTCAATAATAAAATTACAAAGGCCAAAAAATTTCAACAAGAGTTGAGAGATGAAATCTGAAAGCAACTCGTGACTTTGAAGATGCAGAGTTATGGAGATGTGTTAGATCAAGCATTCCTATTTGAAAAGGATCTATAGAAGGAGGCATTCTTCAATAAAAAGACATTTGGTCATGGTAGTCCAAGTACAAGACCCAGCGTAGCAATTGGGAGAAATGCCAAGAAGGCTAAAATGGCAAATAAGGGAAATAGCAGTATTGCAGTTCAAGCAGCATGACAGTTGCAGACAGCCAAACCCCCATGCCCCCAGTGTGGGAAACAACACCCAGGGAAGTCATATTATAGATTGACAGGGGCTTACTTTAACTATGGACAAATGAGCAACTTTATCAAGAATTGTCCTTTCCTTAAGCAGGAGATAAAGAAGCCTACTGTATAGGGTAAGGTTTTTGCAGTAACAATTCAAGAGGCAGAAGCATGGCCAAATGTGGTAGAAAGTACTCTCTTTATTTGTGATGTTTTAGCTCATATCTTATTTGACTCAGGATCTACACATTCATTTGTTTCTCTTAGATTTGTATGCCATCTTAAATTATCCCCAAAAATTCTGGATTTCTCCTTGGTTGTATCAACACCTACGAGTTCATCTATGATCATGGATATAATGTATCCAGGATGTGTCATTCAATTAAATGAGTTATAATCGACGGTGAACTTGATTTTGTTAGAGATGGGCGATTTTGACATAATTTTCAGCATGGATTAGATAGTAAATTACCATGCCAGTATGGACTGCTTCCATAAAAAAATTCACTTTACTATTTTGGGATGTGAGGCATTCTGCATTCAAAAAGTAAGACGGAAAGAGTTGCCCTGTTTAATATCAGCATTAGATGTTCAACATCTAATTAAAAGTGGATGTCAAGAATATTTAACTTATGTTAGTACAAACAGGTGCCACAATGTGCCAGCAAAAGATATATGGGTATTATGCGAATTTGAAAATGTCTTTCCAGAGGAATTTCCTGGCTTACCACCATGGCGAGAGAATGAGTTTAAAATTGAGATTATGTCGAGATCAGGTTCCATCTCGAAGACACCATATAGAATGGCACTTGTAAAATTGAATGAGTTAAAGAAACAGTTGCAGGAACTATTAGAGAAGGGCTTTATTAGATCCAATGTGTCTCATTGGGGTGCACCGGTATTACTTGCAAAAAAGAAAGATGGAACCTTACGGCTATATATTGATTATCGTAAGTTAAATAAGATCACGATTAAAAATAAATACTCGTTACCATGAATAGACTATTTATTTGACTAACTGCAAGATGCTCAGGTATTCTCCACTATTGATCTTCGTTCTGAATATCATGAATTGAGGATCAAATAGGTTGTCATGAATTCGATTCAAGTAGGTCAATTTAAAGTAATTAATTATAATTCTTAAAATTCAAAATCCCAAATAAATTTAACAGATAATACCAAGTCTCAAAATCCGGGTGTAACAAACCAAAATATACAGAATCCAACAAACTAATCCACACAGGACCTCATCGAACAACCATCCGGACAAGAATAAATGCGACATGCTCTACTAATATCGTAAAGGAGGTAATAATCCAATCAAAAATTATAATCATACATAACATAACATCTAAAGTATTTCCAAAATACAATATAGGTATATATCTGACTAATTTCATAATCTAATTGTATCAAATGTCAAATTTAAATTATAACAAACTAAACTCACCAAATTAGACGAATAGTTGAAGGTTACATCCTAATTCCTGTAATGCGTCCGAGCCTTCTACTTTGAATGGACAAAATAGAAAATATGAGTCAAATGCCCAGTAAGTATCATATTTTAGACAAAATGAGTCCAATAAATTAGAGAAAATGTCAAATGGATGAAAATCCATTTAGATGACAGAATAAATTCAAATCGCCAATAAAAGAAATCCAATAGAAAAATCCATGATCCAAAATCCAAAATTTAATGGTAGTCTTGTACTCTACATCAAATATCCAAATTCAAAATAAATATCCAATTTATAAAAATAGTCATTATTGGGACAAGTATATATATAAACAAAACAAAAGTGATCCGGATAAATTCTAATAGGCAATTCGCCAATTCTAAAGTCCAATCTAAGTCCAAGTTTGAGTTTGAGTCCAAGCCCGATCAACTTGTGATCTATGGCAGAATCTGATAGCCGGATGATCCAATAGCGTGCGCAGAAGTCAAAACAGTATCACGACAAATATTCCAAACGTTCGGATTAAAATATATAATCTAAAATCATTTATATGAGATATATCAAGACCCAACTAAGGGCAAAATCGATGAATTTCAAATCCAAGTCCAAGATCCAAATTCAAATCAAAGTCTAATACAAATAAATACAGAGATACAAACCGTGCATCAAATTGGATTCCGATTATTTAAAGATTAGCTTGAGGAAGGGTTACACATGATCTCGGTAACCTTAGACAAAATCAAATGCATATTAGGCCAGCAAGTATGGTCACCCATATGCTTTATATCCATAGGTAAGGTTGCTCACTATTATTTGCCACTCGTAACTTTGGGTGCAATCCTCAAACTTGTTAGATATATTAGAAAATCTGAATATATTCTAAGGTCAAATCAAAATTATTCAAATTGGAAGGGTCACTACTCCAAACCTTTCTAGTTGGTAGAAATAGATTTCCAAATAAAAAATACCTCCCCGTCAGAAGTTGGCCAAAGAATCCAATTTTCAAGTCTAAATGTAGTGATCATAACTCGGCACATACATGTGAAAATGTACGGCTAATACAAATTTCGTGTATGTTTTCATTACACATACTGATATAAATATATATCGATTTCAATAAATATTTTTAGGTTTTCAAAAAAATAATAAATTTCTAAATCATAAAATACATATTCAAAAACATCCAAAATAGCTAATAAACTAGATATGCATGTCTAAATTAAACAAATCAGGCAGATAAAATTACATGCATGTTAGTAAAAATTATTAACAGTGTCTAAAATATTTCAGATATTAAATTAGACCAAAGAGGGAGTTTTACAGATACTTGCATTGACCTCATACTTTGCAGACCTGAAGAAAGGATATTCTGAATTGTCCGAATCGGACACTCTCTTTCCTGCCTTGTGCGCTGCCCACGCCTCCCCCGCGTCCTCTCTCTCTCTCTCTTCGCGTTTCTCCTTCGTCGGCAGCAACCCCAATAGCGACCACGGTGGTAGCACCAGACGACGGCGGCGACCATGGTGGCAGCATCGGACGACGGCGATGTACGCAGCTGTCGGCGACCTTCTCTCTCCACCACGCCCTTCACCCAAGTCCATCAAAAATCAATCGATTTCTGCAAAATCAGTACACACAAGCCACAAATCGGCATCAATAAAGAAAATGGGATGATTTACTTACCTTGATTTCATCGATTTCTTCTGAAAACGACGGCAAATGAACGATGGCCATTTCGACTTCGGCTCCCGATTTTTCTCTTTATACACTCCGAAGCACGAAATAGAGGGTAGCATCATGGAGAGGGCTTCACCAGCTTCCGTTCTCAGCATCGGGAGCTCCGGCAGCAGCGGCGGCGACGGCGCTCACCAGCCTCCCCCTCTCCTCTCTTCTCCCCCTCTGCTTTCTCTCCC
>JAODPA010060024.1:0-11216 GCA_025585075.1 Nepenthes mirabilis
TTGTGTATTATTTTTTCATAGTATATTTCACCACTTCGAAGGACAAGTGGCACTTCAACAACACATAAAATAAGACATTAATTTTATCTAAATGAGCTAAATTGAAAATTAATTTATTTTCATTGTTCATAGTTTAATTTGATTTCAGATTTGTTATGAAAAGTTTTAGTTTTCAGTACAAATAAATATTTTATGTGAGTAATATCTTGTCATTTTAGGAAAATAAAAAATAAAAAAAAAATTGCGGCTCGAACGTCATGGACTCAGGGGCTGCGATGTGTAGGGTCTTGTCCTATGAAAGCACATTTTCAACCTGTCGAGATTTGAACATGATGCGTACCAGAATCCGGATTCGTGATGGGTCTCAAATACGCATTCTTTATAAGTTGGATTTCTAATCTGTCATCGATAATCCAAGACCTGCACACCACAATTAAACAAAAAATCAGAGTACAGTTGGGACTTGTCCCCCAAAAGACACTTCGACACTCAAGTCAATTCTCATCTAAAAAATAGAGAGAATTCTAAAAGAGAAAAGTGAAAATGTGTATTTGGTTTTAGATTTTTGATATGGTCTTTCTTCACCCAACAATCCTTTTTCCTAGGTGGTCTCCCTTTTTATACCATGTCCAGATACCCGTTTTTTCATGATGAGTGATGCTACAATGGATAAGACCGACCGAATAGGATTAACTGCAGCGGTTTGTAGTGGTTAAGACTTCAGAAGACCAACTGAAGCAGTTAAAAGTCGTCTAATTTAACTTGAATGGTTATAATATCCAAGATCGTGCTCATGACTCGTAGGAGTAGTTCAACGAATAGGACGTTGGGCTTACGTTCTTGGGCCTTAATATTATCCAGCCCATTTTACATTCTGGCACTGGTAGCTTTTCTTCATGTAGGCCCATTAACAATCTATACCTATCACTAGCCCCCCATGACAGAGGCTTTTGAGCTTTAAACCTATGGTATGTTTGCTGATGGTGAACCCATTTCAGATCCGCTCTCTACCATTACTTTAGTGAAAATATCCTACATTTGACTTCCTTGAAGCCAATCAGGGATGAAACTGGTCTGGAGTTAGCAAAATCTCATGAGACATATGGTCTTCGGAGGAAAATGTGGGATCTTTGGAGAATTAGGAAAAATAAGGCCTCTAGAGAAAAAGGCCTCCGAAAAAGGACTGAGATCTCCGGAGAAAAATATAAGATCTACGGAGAAAAGATCTCTGGGGAATTAGGAGAAACAAGGTCTTCGGAGAAAAATTGAAATCTCTGAAGAAAAAAGTAAGATTTTCGGAGAAAAGATTTCCGGAGAATTAGGAGAAACAATATTTCAGGAGAAAAATGTCTCCGGAGAAGAATTGAGATCTCCGGAGGAAAAGATAAGATTTTCGGAGAATTAGGAAAAAAAAGGTCTCCGGAGAAAAACTAAGATCTCTGGAGAAAAAGGTCTCCGGAGAAAAAAATAAGATCTTTGGAGATCTTATCTCCGAAAAATTAGGAGAAACAAGGTTTTCAGAGAAAAAAGGTCTCCGAAAAAGAACTGCGATCTTTGAAGGAAAAGGTAAAATCTCCGGAAAAAAGATTTCCAGAGAATTAGGAGAAACAAGGTCTCCTGAGAAGAACTGAAATCTCCGAACAATTAGGAGAAACAAGGTCTCCTGAGAAACAAGATCTCCGAAAAAGAATTAAGATCTTCAGAGAAAAGGTCTCTGGCGAAAAATGTGAGATCTCCGAAGAATTAGGAGAAACAAGATCTTCGGAGAAGAATTGAGATCTTCGGAGAAAAAGTCTCCGGAGGAAAATGTGAGATCTTCTAAGAAAAGATCTCTGGAGGAAAATGTGAGATCTCCGGAG
Organism: Nepenthes mirabilis; assembly: GCA_025585075.1. NCBI lineage: Eukaryota > Viridiplantae > Streptophyta > Magnoliopsida > Caryophyllales > Nepenthaceae > Nepenthes > Nepenthes mirabilis. The sequence continues at coordinate 1,860 of JAODPA010060024.1, forward strand.
AAAAGATCTCTAGAGAATTAGGAGAAACAAGGTCTCCGGATAAAAAGATCTCCGGAGAAAAACAGAGATCTTCGGAGGAAAAGGTGAGATCTCCGAAGAAAAGATCTCCGGAGAAAAAAGCCTTCAAAGTAATAGGTAAGATCTCTGAGAAGGTTCTGTCAGCAACAAGCAATCAGTCATAATTAACGTTGGATGCAATTTCACATATCATTAATGAGGACGATCCCCAAAGTAATTTGTAATCATTTACTACCTCAAAACCATGCGCCCTTTAGATTCAAAAGTGGCGCCCTTTCGAAACCAAAAAATCTCGCTATAAATCTGGCATTGTTGTGGGTTAACTTTCATCTTCGTCTCCAATCTTTAAACCCTAACTTCCTCTGAAACCTTTGTGCCTTCCTGTTGAGTATCGCTCCATGGCTACCATTTGTGCCTCTGACGTTTAATCAGTACTTATTGGTGAAGATGTGGAGAGGCCGTATTCTCAATTTAGAATACCCAGAGATATACTATACATGATTCCCGGTGAAGATGACAGAGCCTGTGCCCCGCCTGAGGTCTTCATGACTATTTACGAGATTTACTTCAAAAATGGCTTTCGTATCCCCATTGCTCATAAATTGATTCAGATGCTTCAAGATTTTGGTGTTTCTTTTCCAAATTTTATGCGAACACAGTTAGATATTTCTGTATACTTTGTATACTTTTCCGTTTTCGTGGTTTGAAACTTAACTCTATATCCGTAAAGGTTATTTTTCGATTCGTGCAAAGCAGCGATTGGATCTCATTGTCTCCAAGGGAGATAGGTCTTTCCGGACTAATCCATGAGTTGGTAAAGGATTTGAAGGATAGATTTTTCTTTTTTAAAATTATCTGTTGATATTCCTGGCAGTTGGGGAAGGGTCGCCGACTCATTTACCGATAGAGTTACCTCTCAAAATGAGGCAGTTGCTACGTTGTTTACAGAAATTATTAAGCTGAAGGCAGATGCTTTTGCTAATAAAAAGAAAGACTGCCTTCTATCACTGGAGTTGATGGTCTTCAGTGATTGGGTGACTGATGGAGAAGAAACTGTGGCAGCCCTTGCGCCTCCACCAAAAATTCGTAAAGGAATAACTGATGGCACAAAATCTAAGGCTGCTTCATTACTGCGGCAGCTAGTTGCCTCTCAATCTGTTGAGGCAGATCCTTCTGTGCTAGAGCCTGAAACTTCACATCTCGAGAGCCCAGCTTCAGACGCTCTTGTTCAAACGGGCCTGGAGCCAGAGTTGAAAACGGGTTCAAAACCTGAATTAGCTGTTGGTGTGGACCCACCAATAGCTGCTGTGCAGCCCCTGAGTGTTCACGAGGCCATGGGCCAATCGGTTGGTGCTGGGCAATCTAGAGAGAATGGACAACAAGTTGAAACTGAAGATGCCCAAACTGAAGAGGTGTTATTGCCTACCTCTTTGCACTCACAAGCTGAGCCCTCATCTTATCAGGCTACTGCAGAGGAAGCTGCTGGGGTGGCTGGTGGAGAAGGCTGGTGGAGAAGAGTTTTCACATCTAGAGTCTCCAACGTTTAATCAAACTGTTCCTTCATATCAGCCAGGGGAGGCCAGAGATCGACCTTCTATGTGGCCGATTCCTCCGAGATCATCAACATCAGCTCCTCACACTAGTCCTCCTGGGAGACGGCCTGAATCTACATTGGCAACTGGGGCAAGAATTTTTTTGACTGAGGCAGCCCTCAGAGCAGCATTCCTTACTATAAGAATTTAATTAATTTTTTTTCATTGAGTGGAAAAAGCCTTGATCCTTTTACTTACCCATTTTGTGGTTCCACGGGATAATAAAGTGATTGACTCATTGAAAATTGGTCTTCACCAAAGGAAGCTGTGGATTCATCAATTGCAAGATGAAATTAACGATTTATGGTAAACTCGAGTAGATCCCATCACTTTGCAACAATGCCAAGAATAAATTTTCAATCTGCAAGCTGAATTGTAAAGCACTAAGGATGCTCTTAAGCAGGCCAGCCAACAGATCGAAGATCTCCGGAGCACCAAAGATGCCTTTGAGCAAGCCAGCCATCAAGTTTAAGATCTCCGGAGAGAACGCATGTCTGCGTTTGAGTTGAGGACTCGTCTTAGACTGGAGGAGTTGGGACAAGTGTTTAACGTCCGATTTTTGGATTGTATCAACTTATACAAACAGGTTGCCCTGGTGATTGATCCACAGTTTCCAATCAACTTGTTTGATGAAAGAAATAGAGGTGTTCAGTGCTTATCAAACTTATGGAGTTCTTCTGATTTCGGCGAGCCAAGCTCTTCTCAACCTGGGAGTTCCCAAGTATGAACAATTATTTAATTATGTAATTTTGACGTTGTACTGGCTTAATAATATACCAGCATTTTTTTTGTCTACTTGTTATAAAGATAATTATTTGCCGGTTAAGCCTTTGGTTTCATTCTTTATTGACGCCGGGCTTTAATGAAATTGGGATCGTAGATAATTCTAATATCCAATTAGCAGGCCATGGTTGATTAAAGGTGCTCGTCCCTGTAGAAGGGAGTCGAAGCACGCATGCTAAATAGCCCTATAATGTTTAATTGTTCAACCAGTTTGATTGGTTGGAATGAATCCAAATTTTTGATCGCTAGTAGATTTCTCGATAATTGTATCGAGGTTATTTTGACCGTTTTTAGGTCAGGGAACAAGTAAGAAGGAAATCTCATCAGACTTGGGGGCAACCTAGGCCGATTTGGCTTGATGCAATTTTATCCGTGCATACACATATTCAAATAAAAATAATAATAGATATGATGATATAGATAAAACGAACATATTAAAAAGGTAAATGACATCATAAAAGAGCAAAACATTTCATTGACATTGAAAATGATACAAATATACGAAAAACTTACATACTCCACCTGGATCTTTGAACATTATTAATAAAACTTCTTTAAGTGAACTGCATTCCATCTTCTAGGAACTAACCTACCGTCTTGATTGCGCAATTTGTAAGTACCATCTCGGAGGATAGCTGATACAATAAATGAACCCTCCCAGTTTGGAGACAATTTATTTTTGTTGACGATCTTTCAAGTGGCTTCTATGCTACATAGGACTAAATCTCCAACGTCAAACTTTCGATCTCTTACCCTTTTATTATAGTAACGTGCTACTTTTTGCTGGTGAGCAGCCATTCTCACCTTGGTTGTTTCTCGGACTTCATAGAGCAGGTCAAGATGTTCTTTAAGTCTCTAGCCATTGGTAAGTGGATCAAAATTTTCAACTCTTAAACTGGACAACCCAATCTCCACTAGAATCACTGTCTCTGTCCCAAAGTATAAACTGAACGGAGTTTCTCGGGATGGCTCCTTGGGCATAGTTCTGTAAGACCACAAAATTGAATGCAATTCATTTGCCCAGGAGCCCCCAACATCTTCCATTTTCGTTTTCAACCCATGCAATAAAGTCATGTTAGTCACTTCCACCTATTCATTAGCCTGTAGATAAGCCACCGAAATATGAGCTAGCCTGATACCCAAACTTTTGCAGTATCTAGTAAGCGCTTTCATATAAATTGAGTCCCATTATCGGTTATTATAACCTCTGGGATCTCAAACCGACAAATAATACTTCGTCGCACAAGTTCTATGGTAATATGCTCAGTTATTTTTGTCAAGAGAAAAGCCTCTACCCATTTGGTGAAATAATCAATCCCCACAATAACGAACTTTCTTTAACTTGAGGCCATTGGAAACAGGCCAATGATATCAAGCCCCCACTGTGCAAAGGGCCACGGTGTCTGTAAGGTCTTCAACTCAATTGGTGGTTGATGGAGTATATTTCCGTACAACTAACAGTTTTCACACCTTTTAATGAAGTCCATTGTGTCTTTTTTCATTGTGGCCCAATAATAACCTTGCCTCATGATTTTGAAGGACAAATTTTTGCCTCAAATGTGGGATCCACATATGCCAAGATGGACCTTACCCATGACGTAATCTGCTTCCTTCGCAGCGAGGCATTTGAGATTATATGCTCGACGATACATCTTTCCATCCACAATAGCATATCAAACTGCTGTCTTCTTTATACGTTTGGCATCCTCTGGAGTCTCCGGTAGAATTCCATCCGTCAAATATTTTTAATATCGAGTCATCCAATTCTCCTGGTCCATAACTTGCAGAACTTCTTACTCATACTCCTCAATACTTTGAGTTTCCATAATTTCTCGTGGACATCTTGAATATTGCTTAAGGTTTTCAATGGCTGCAGCCCTGGCTAGTTGGTCTGCTTTTCCATTATCTGTAGAGGAAATGTGAACTATCTTAAATTTGTCAAAGCCTTATTCCATACTTTTTACTTTTGCTAAGTAATTTTTAAGCAAGGGATTGGCTACATCAAAGTTTCCCTGAACTTGATTCACGATCAGTTCAGAGTTGCTGTACACAATTACACGCTTTGCCGAATATTCTCTGACTAGTTTGAGCAAAGCCAGTACGATTTTATACTCAGCCATGTTGTTAGTGGCCGGGAATCCAAGCCTTAAGGAATAAGTGATCTCTTTTCCATCAGGAGTCTCCATAATTATTCCGGCTCCACTCTTGGATTGCGTTGATTATCCGTCAACATGTAAAGTCTAACAAAGCAGTTTAACTGTCTGGCAAAGTCCTTCATTTCCAACAGAGGTGGCCTGAGTTTGGGTCATGGTTTCAACGATGAAGTCTGCCAAGGCCTGACTTTTGATCGCCAGCTTTGGTTTGAACTCAATGTGAAACTCACCCAATTCTATTGCCTTATTTATTAATCTTCTAGAAATGTTAGGCCTTTGTAACACTGCTTTCAAAGGTTAGTCAGTAAGGACAATTATCCTGTGAGCCTAAAAATATGGTCGCAATTTCCAAGCTGAATGAACAAGTGCCAAGGCCATTCTCTCTGCATGTGAGTAATGAGTCTCAGCGTCTGCTAACATCTTACTGACGCAGTACACTGGCCGTTGTACACCTGATTGTTCTTGGATTAAAATCAAACTCAGCGCTATCTCCAAAACGGCCAGGTACAAATACAAATCTTCATTTTGCTTTGATGAAATCAATATAGAAGGACTAAACAAATAATCTTTCAATTCCTCGAAAGCAATCTGGCAGTCAGATGTCCAGATAAAACCATTTGCTTTCATACTCCTTAAAGTATTAAAAAAGGGCAGGTATTTCTCCGCTGACTTGGCCAGGAACCAAAATGGAGCTGCAAGCCTCCCGGTTAATCTTTAGACATCATTCACTGTTGCTGGTGGTGTCATATCTATTATGGCCTTAATTTTCTCAGTATTAGCTTCGATCCCACACTGGAAGACTATGAAGCCCAAGAACTTTCCAGAGGTCACTTTGAAAATACACTTAATCAGGTTCAATTTCATTTGATATTTTTAGAATGTCTCGAAGGCTTCCTTCAAATCTTGAATGTGGTCACAAGTGACCTTGCTTTTTACAAGCATATTATCTTCATATACCTCAATGTTTCTGCTAATTTGAGCATCCAATATTTTATTTACCAACCTCTGATATATGACTCCCGCATTCTTAAGACCAAAATGCTTCACTTTATAACAATATGGTCAATCATAAAGGAGGTATGATTCTTATCTTCTTGGCTCATCTTGATCTGATTGTATCCAGAATAAGTATCCATAAAGTTTAGTAATTCGTACCCGACTGTAGAGTCCACCAGAGTGTCTATTCTGGGTAGTGTGTAACAGTCTCTAGGATAGGCCTTATTCAAATTAGTAAAGTCCATGCACATCCTTCATTTTTCATTACTTTTCTTCACAAGGACCACGTTGAAGAGCCAACCAGAATACTGGACATCTCTTATAAACCCAGCGTCAATCAACTTTTTTTACTTTCTCACAAGCTGCAATAAGTTTTTCTATGGAATGGTTTATCCGTTTCTGCCTGACCAGCTTGTGGTTGGAGTCAAGCCCAAGCTTATGGACCATTAAATCTGCCGGGATTCTAGGCATGTTAATGGGAGACTACGCAAATATATCTACATTCTGCTTGAGAAAGGAAATAAGCTGTTCTCAAAATAGTTCGGAAAGAGAACTCCCAATTTGCACATACTTCTCCGGATCAATTAGGTCAATAAGTACATGCTTAGTTGTTTCACCAGATTGGGCATGCTGTAATGTTAATTCATCTCGGTAGTTCAACTCTTCAACTGACCATTCTGGTACTGATTGAGATACCTGAGTTAAATAGCAGGAACGGCCAGTGACTTGGTCACCTAAAACTTTGCAACCACCTGAAAGTGTAGGAAACTTCATCTTTAAGTATAAGATTGACATTACTGTCCCAAAGACCATTAGACACGGTCGGCCTAAAACGGCATTATAAATGGAAGGCAAATCCACCACCAGAAAAGTGAGCACATGAGTCGATATTCTGACAAACGTTCGCAATGTAACTTCCAATTGTATAATTCCCAGAACGGAGACTGGTTCATTGTCTAGTTCGAAAAGGGGTCCACTAGCAGGTTTAAGTTGATTTTTCTTTAATCCCAACTTAAAAAGACATCCATATAGAGTAAATTACTACTACTTTCATTATTTACGAAGACCTGTTTCAGTTGGTAATCAATCTCACAATCTGAAACGAGCGTAGTAATTACAAGTGGATCGGAATGAGGAACTTGTACATGGCTCATATCGTTCGCATCAAGAGAAATTACATCATTCCTACCCTCTACCCGGTCCAGAGTGTGCATCTTCTGCGGTATAGTTGATATCATATCAACCACTCATGCTGCTACTCTGTTCCTGGGACATTGTTGGCCTTGCTCTTCTCTTGCTTCTCCCCTACTAGCCTGTCTTGGATTCTTCACATATTTCTTGAAATGACCCTTTTTGATAAGTTCCTCAATTTCTCTCTGTAAGGTTCTGCATTCCTCTGTACTATGTCCTCGAGATTAATGGTAATCATAGTATTTGGATCGATTACCACGCTATGGGTTCTTGACTGATTTTGGTCATTTCAGGAACTTTCTCTTTATCTCCATCAGAATGTTTTCTCTAGAATCATTTAGCGGAGTCAGGTTTAAGGGTTTATATTCCCTTTGAGCCCCTGGCTCAAACCTGACCTGCTTCTTCGGGTTATGCGAATCTCCACGGTCTTCGCTTCTTTTCCTTCCATCTGATCCATGCCATGAGCGATTATCTCGTCTCGGCTTCTTCGCCTCGTTCGCTTCCTCCGCTACTATGTAAGCTCGAGTGATAGTCTCCGTCTTAAAAAGCGTTCTGGGATCCTTATGGGCCAGGTGTTTAAAAAAGTCACCAGACTTTAAAGTGTTCATAAAAGTATTCAACTTAACTTCATCAGTAAGCCAGGGAATCCGCCAAGCTTCTGCAGTGAACCTTTCTAAAAAGCTCTTTGAACTTTCCCTTGGCCCTTGCTTGATACGAGCCAAGTGCCAATGTTGTTTTTCAATCCTCCTGCTGGAGGCAAATTGGGACAGAAAACAATCTACAAACTCTTCAAACGAACAGATCAAATTTGGTGCCAAATGATGAAACCAAATTTGGGCATCTCCCTTTAGTGTAAGGGAAAAATATTGACACAAACTCATCTCGCCCAGACCTTGAAAACTCAAATGGGGTACGGAAGTTGTCAAGGTGATCCATTGGATCACCATTTCTATCAAAGGCGTCCAACAAAGGCATTTAAATTTATGTAGGAGTTGACAAGTCCTAATCACCATCGTAAAAAGAGATATTATCAAATCTGCATAGTGCCTATCCGCAATATCACCGAAAACGTGTTCCCAGACTTTATCCAGCATGTCATCTGCATGATGGGCTGCTATTGCAGCCGATCTTTTCTCATTAAGGTAATCTCTCAACTCTGGATGGTTTGGCCTGTTAGATTGACGACTTCCTTCAGCGCATTGCATGTTGCAGGAGACTACATCATGATTAAGAAGTTTCCGTTCGTTACTTGAATAACAAGGATTTCGCTGCTCAAGGCTTTCTTCCTCAGATCTTTAGCCTAATCGGCCCTCTAACCACGAACGACCTCCATCCCTATGGTTAGAATGCTCCCTTACTTGGTCAACAGGTTGTTCAGCATTTCTCACTCTACATCTCTTCCTCTGGCTCCCTTTTGAGGTAGGAGTGCTTACGGTTGAGACTGCCACTGCTTGTGGGATCGCTTGTGAGACTTCTTGTTTTTGTTGCCTCAACTGGGCACAAAGAGTTTGGAACGCCTCCGCCATGTTTGCCATTCGATTGTTCATGGTCTCCATCAAGATCATTTGCCGATCTTCCCCACGACTATCTGCTGGAGGGTCGTTGCCGAGGGAAGTCACATCTCCGGGCGCGTTGGTGTGACTCTAGTGTTTACCATGGTCGTACAAGTGTGGTAGTAAGTTGGCTTTTTGTTCAATTTCTCACAGACGGTACCAATGACGCGTACTAAGATTTGGATTCGTGACGGGTCTCGAATACGTGTTATTTATAAGTTGAATCTCCACTCTGTCTTTGATGATCAAAGGCCAACGTACCACAACTAAACCAAGAATCAGAGTACAATTGGAGCTTATCTCCCGAAAAATATTCCAACGCTCAAATCAGTACTCATCTAAAAAATGGAAAGAAAATTCTAAAAGAGAAACGTGAAAATGTGCATTTGGTTTTAGATTTTTGATATGGTCCTTCTTCATTTAACAATCCAAGGGATTTTTTTCACAGAAAGTCCCCCTTTTTCCTGGGTGCTTTCCCTTTCTATACCACGTCCAAATGCCCGTTTTTTTCTGATGAGTGGCACCACAATGGATAATACTGACCGAATAGGATTAACTGCAACGGTTTATAGTGGTTAAGACTTCAGAAGTCTAACTGAAGCAGTTAAAAGCTTTCTGATTTAACTTGATTGGTTATAGTATCCAAGATCGTGCTCATGACCCGTAAGAGTAATTCAATGAATGGGACGTTGAGCTTGTGTTCTTGGGTCTCAATATTATCCAGCTCATTTTACATTATGGCCCTAGTAGCTTTTTTTCATATAGGCCCATTAATAGCTGTACCCATCAGAACCTCTACCCATCAGAACCTCTGACCTATTGTTTTAGAAATCTGTACTAATTTATATGATGTTCCAATAACGCAACAAATAAATGAATAAATATTATAAATTAACGATTAAGTGCTTATTATTTTATTGGGTGGTTAACTTGCATGAATTTGTAATATAAGTCCTTGGTTTACTTTATTGCCCACATGTCCAATGTTATATTAATTATGTAAGAATCCGTTTATACTGTTTGAATTTCACATGAATGATTGTTTTGATCTCTTTTATTTCTTGTGAAATA
>JAODPA010060035.1:0-11216 GCA_025585075.1 Nepenthes mirabilis
TTATTTTTATTTATTTGAATTAAATTTTGAATTACTTACTTAAAAATTTTTAATGTATCCTTGAATTTAAATTTTTAAATAAATTAAGAAGTCGTTTAATTATTTTTGATAAGTCGAGTTAAAACTATCTGAACTTTATTGGTTCAAATGAATATTGGACAATGTTAGGACCAAAGCAATATTAGAAACTTTGAGAGTGACAAGATCTTTAGAGCGACACGATGCCATATACGATTGAAGAAGACAATTTTCATCACCAATATCTTATAAAATGACTTCATGAGAAAATTTTTGCTTCTCTAACTCAAAAGGATGATCCTTAAAAGAAAGTTTAATTAAGAAAGCCTCTCAAACTTCATTGGTGAAGGAAGCCACGAGGCAAGGTTTGAAGAAAACTCTTAGCCAAGTCTAGACTTATATAAGCAGCAAAATGAGCCAATGCAACATTTTAAGGAATAAAATTGGCTAGTCGTAACACATTCCTATAGTTATCATGCAAATTTGACTTAGAGAATCTTTACTATAATAATTAGTCAAAGCATAATAAATGAATAGCATAACAACCATGACTTGACTCTACCAAAAACAAGGAGTTTCTTTGGGAAGGAATACCAAGCATAAATCAAGGAAAAACTGACTTAGCAGACCCTACTTACATCCTTTAATTTCAACTTTGAACTTTAAAGCTATGGGAACTAATATTGGATCAAATAGAAATTCAAGGTGACCAGCACTCACTGACCCAAAATAAAGAGTTCAGATTAACAAGATAGGTTACAAAGTGCCCGATTCCAAAGCATATGACTAAAAAAAGAACCTAATAAGTATGTGTCAGTCATAATAATGGTGAATTAGATTAGCTAACCGTGCGATGGATGATATAAAACCTCAGGGTAAAAACATGGTTATTGAAGATAATTAATTTATAAATGATGACCTAGAGGAGCAAGTTAATGAAAGCCTAGATGTTTAGCTAAGCAACCAACTCCCCATATTTTGCAAAAATTCTATATTCTTAGCCTTTGACCCATTAGAATAATGGGCACCCATAATCTCTACAACCCAAAAATGAGGAGCCTCTTTCCATGATCCACAATCCCAAACATGCATAGAGACAATTGGTTAGAAAAGCCAACAACTCCCCCAATGTCTGGATCATGGCCTGTAACCCCACTCCAAGGAAATTGCCTATGCATTAGCTTTATACCTATATAAATACCAAATCCCTCAACACAATAAAAGTATCTTGTAATCTAATAATTTTATGATCTAAGATTCAGGCAATTTGAAATCTGGGAGCATCTGATTACTAATTGATCTCTACGATCTCTACAATTTAACATGAGTTTTATAGTATTTAGCCTATATAAAGAGGTTTAAAACTTACTCTCTAGAATGCCTCCTCTCGACAAAATATTCACTTGGAGCTTAGTCCTCTAATCTTCTATATTTTCACTGACCTTGACTCATTTTTTAGGAACCTTTATATACTTAAGTGTTGAAAGGTTCTCTAGGAAGTAGTCTCAAATCCCCTAATGCTCTTGTTCTAGGTTGGGATGTGCACGGTTTGGGTTGAAAGGCCTAAAAGCTCACTTGGAATCCCTTAGACTAGAACCCAGATTCACAGTATGTATCATGCCTTAGTATTAACCAACTCAATTTAGGCATATGCATTTTTATCATTGTTCAAGTTGAGAATTGAAATTAATATATGCTTTAATTTAAGGTTTATGAAAGCTAAGAGTGATGAACCTAATTAATATATGTTCAAATATTTAATTTAACACATGTATTTAGGTGATTTTTGTATTTGTATTTTCTAGATGTATTAAAGTTATTCATGTATTGAGATTATTCATATATCCAAAAGTAGTATATATGCTCATGTAATTTTGTGATATTTGCAATAGTAAGAGCAAAGTAAATACAATTCTAACTTCGAAGTCTCTTCATCATTTTTTTTCTCTACAAATTTATCTCTTTGTATTCTAACAAATTAGTATCAAAACCTCAAAATTTGGTAGCTTGGGAGATGACCAATTCTGACTTTTAATTTCAATTCCCTCTCTTACAAAAAATAATTTTGAAAACCGGTGCATTCATGTCAAGCTATCCTTGAATCCCAGTAAGTCTAGGAGATAAGTGATAGAGGCTATAATGAGCCTCATGAAGATGCTACTTTGACTCCTACTTAAAGGGATGCTTTGCAAAAAAAATGAGAAAAAAAAGATCAATAAGCACTTACCCTCATCCATCAATGCTTGAACGGTGTCATATTTTAATGTGTGGTTGATGCGACCACTTCTAGGCAATTGTGGGAGATTTTACAAAATTCCAACCAACAAGTTAATAAAATGAAAAAACCATGCCTTCAAATGATACAAAGTGATGGGTAGTGATACCCAGGGTACAGATAAAAGGTCAAAAAATTAAGCCCGTATCCCAAGAGGTCCACAAGACTTATTTGGCCTGAGAGGCTAAATTGGCCCAAGAGGCTTGAGGACTTAGGTCCACGGCCCAAGAAACACAGAAAGTTAAATTGGTCTGAGAGGCTAATTTAGCTTGGGAAACTCGATAACTCTATAAGAGACCAAAGTCTCCATTAAAGACTCGAGGACATGGCACTGTGGATATAGCCCTCAATTCAAACCCGAGGACGAGTTAAAGACCAAAGTCCTTGTTGAAGGCGAGGACATTTGGCGCTAAAAATCCTATCGACTCGATGAGGGCCAAAGCCTTCATCGAGGATGCGAACCTTGAGAAATCTCCAATGGCACGAGCACAAAAAGGAAACTCTAGATAACAGAGAACGTCAGCTCAGATTATTCACTTTTGTAAAGGCACACGTGACCTCTACAATACGTAATCTTCATAAGGAATGATAACACGTAATCACTATAGAGGTGGCGTCTCACAGAGCTAGCCTGCATACGTGCAATCTTTCTGACACGGTAGGATAGATTTACAGAGTTGGTGGCAGGATCCACTTCACATGCCACTTCCACACGGGTGCTCCACGTAGGAGTGTTCAATCACTATATAAGCATTCACTATGTACCTAACAAAGGATCCAAATTTTCTGCTTTAGCATTTACACTCTTAGAGAGAGAAAAAAAAAAAGACTCCCACGCCGTGTAACTTGGAGAACACTTGTAATTGTAAATGTGACTCTAGAGGATCACCATACACTTCTGTTCTCCACCTTTTATACTTACATATCTAAATAGTAAAACTATTCTCGGACCCAGAGTCCCGTGATTTTTCTCTCTCATTTAGAGGAGGATTTTTTACGTAAAAATACCATGTCACTGTCTTTTTCTCTCTCTCTTTTCTCTACTTAAGATCTATATTTTGTGCTGCTCTGCATTTGAATCCTCTTCCGTACAAAGATCCAGAACCCGAGACACAACATTGATGCCATCCGTGGGAACCGATAAAAGTCAGATTAACACATATTCTACAACAAAGAAGATGGTCAACGCCGGAGCCAAAGCCAATGCCCCGGTCAGAGAAGCTGCTTCATATGCCAATGGCTCTACTGCGGGCATTAGGATAGAGAAACATCCTGATTCATATGTCTGAGCGTTGGCCTTGAAGATGGACGACATTTCCAAGGCTGTTCAAACCCTTTGGACAAAGATGGACGTGCGGCCAAAGGGAGCACCATCCAAGGCCTCTCGGACCGTTGCGCCCCAAAGGAAGGGTAAGGAGAAGAATCCCACTTAGCAAGTTAGTCAACATGACAACCTCGGGATGTAAGTTGCCTTGAGTAATAAAGTCCCGTCACGACTTGAGGGTCGACTGGGTCCTCGGATTTAGGAGAAAAGCCCAGAGAGGTGGAATCCTCAATGTTCCCGTAACATCCAAGAGAACGCCATTCAGGAGGCGGCTTCTCGCGTTGAAGTCCCTCCAATGGCTAGGAGCCTTCTAGGGCCGTGAGCTGCCTAGGACCCTTATGAGTTGAGAAACTGCCTCAATGAAAAGAAGATGACGGCTCCATCTCATGTGGAGGAGAAGCTTGAGAAACTCTGGCAGTGAATTTTTGGTGGAGACAATGGAGAAGGAACCGCTGACCTATGCAGATCTCCATTTACAATCAAGATCATGACGAAGCAGCTCCCCCCAAAGTTTAAGATGTCAAATCTCAATACCTATGACAAAAGTGCTGATCCGATGGACCATCTGGATCACTTTCGTGAGTATTTGAGCCTTCAAGACTTGGATGAGTTGACTATGTACCAGTGCTTTCCCTGACGCTCAAGAGTGACGCGAGGATCTGATTCTATGGACTGCTTGTGAATTTTATTCAATCATTCAGCGAGCTGACAGGCAATTTCCTCTTACAATTTGCCTCCAGTAGGAGGATTGAGAATCAACATTGACACCTTACTCGCGTAAAGCAAGGAGCAAGGGAAAGCTTGAGAGGGTTTCTGGCCCGATTCATTGCAGTGGCCCGACAGATTCTAAAACTAGCGGACGGATTGAAGCTGAACGCCTTCTTATCTGTGCTAGAATGAGTTTTTTTCAAGCACCTCATCCACAAAGGACCCCAAATCTTCGCAGAGGTCGAAGCCGTGGTACGAGTATATATAGAGGCCAAAGAAGCCAACGACGCGAAGAGGCCGATCCAGGATGAGAACTTCCACCTGATGGTGGTGGAAGGAAAGAGAAAAGGGGGGACCATCAGAATCCCCAAGGACTGAAGAAGTAGCACAAGTCCGAGTAGGTCATTTACAGGGAGCTCAGGCCTATGAACTTAACTCCCTTAAATGAGATGCTTACTAACATCCTCATGCAGATTTAGGATGAAAAATTTCTGAAGTGGTCCAAAGTGTCAAAGAACCTAGATGAGGGAAATCAGATAGAATAATGCCACTACTGTCGTTGTAAAGGGCACAGTACGGAGGATTGACGGATGCTGCAGAAAGAGATCGAAGAATTGATCAGGAGAGGATACCTTAATCGTTTCCTGTAGAGACCCGGATAGGCTTCTAGAACAGCAGGAGGTGATGAGATGGACCAACCGAGGAATAGAATGGCCGCGGGGGTCATAAGTGCAATATCCACGCGACCAACCCGAATGACAACACGCGAGGCTTCGTGAAAGCCTAGACGTGCTCGGGGAAGCTCGAGGCATGGCAGGGTTGCGAAGAGCTGCATACCAGCGGGGAGCAGATAGATACGTCAACAATTAGGTAAAAGGTCGATTGTATCATTAGATATACTTGTATCATATTCCATTAATAAAATAACATCTTTTACTTAATTACTATTTTGCATTCAATAGAGTATTTGCATATCATCCCATAAATCCACAAGATCTAGGCTACCCCTAAGTTAAGTGAAAGGATCCCTTCTATTTGTTCTAAAATTCGGCTAAGTCCGAACGGCTTATAAGAAGTCGTACTCTAAAACTTGACCAAGTTTGGGCGGCTCATAAGAAGTCGTACTCTAAAACTCGGTAAAGTCTGAGCGGCTCATAAAAAGTCATACTCTAAAACTCACCCAAATCTGAGTGGCTCATAAGAAGTCGTACTCTAAAACTCGGCAAAATCTAAGCAACTCATGGGAAGTCATACTCTAAAACTCGGCCAATTTTGAGCGGCTCATTTGAGGTCGAACTCAGAAACTTGGCAGTAACTCCAAGTAACCCACAAGAGCTTGAACTTAAAAATTTATGGGGTTTAAAAAACAGCAAGTGTGTAAAAATCCTAGAGGTAGCATCTTCAGCTAACGATGGTCAAAAGGTTTGGACACTTTGCTCATCAAGGATAAAACTTCTTAAGAATCTAAGTCTAAGAAAGAACCATAAGTATAAATAAAGAAGAAAAGTTGCACAAGGAAAGAATAACTTTCATTCATATGTATATGTTATGCACAACGAAAAGGAAAATAAGAACACATATACAATGATACACTAAGACCCAGAGGATCCAGGTACAGAAGGATCTAGGATCTCATCCTCCTCTGGGCGGACAATCAAATCTACATTGATGTTAGTGCTGGCATTCCTCGGATGGAGCAGGGAAAGAGGAAACTGGGGCACTAACATCTTCATTACGCGGCGGCACAGTACAATGCCATCCAAGTACTTCCGCTCCAACACAGATCTGAGGTCCTCAGCCTTTATTGAGATCCTGAGCTCGGCCTCCAGACGAATGTTTTTACTTCGGAGGGAACTGTACCGCTACTGCTGGGCCTTCAGTAAGCTCTCAAGAGAGGCGATTTTTCCATTGGCCTCAGCGAGTTCCAGCTCTAGGCATTTATTGTGCTCCTCGGCAGCCCTGAGGATCCCCAAGCCCATGAGAGACCGGGCGACTTCATCAATAATTGGAGTAAATCAGCCAACCATTTCACGGAACTGCAAAACAGGGGTTAGTTATTAAAGTGCCATCAAGAGAGCAAAAAGCCTAAGGTAAAACATATATGTACCTTGGAGAAAAATGAGCTCTTTGATGAACTGTCTCCTTTAAGAGCTTCAGATTAGGTCGGCTCTGTTATAACTACCTCTTGCACCATAGAAGCCTCAACCCTGGCTTCGGTCATAGGGGCAACCTCAACAAAATCAATGACTGGGTGCTCAGGCGCTTCAAAATGATCCGCAACCCCGATCTCCGCTTCGGCAGCATGTGAAGTCCTAACGACGTCCTCGACCAGGACCTCCTCATGGACCTCTGGCGGAAGTTCAATTGGACTATAAACTTGGATTGTTAGGTAAGGAAGCTCAGCAATGAGCGCCTCAGTGGCCCTCCTTTGCTCGGCCTCAGCAGTCTTAGCAATCGTTGTCGAAGTCATCATCACTGATTCCTCAGCCTGAGTCACTTCAATCTCCCCCTCTGCCTGCTCCTCGATAATGTCCTTGGATAGATTTTTCATCCAATCCGAGGCCTTTTCAGTGAAAACAGAAGGGATATCAGGTATGGACTCAACAAAAGGAGGAGGGGCAACAGGTGGCTCTGCGGATAGGCCCACAACCTCAGAGGGCTACTCCACAGGCTCAATGACAACTGTCGGTCTGACGCCTTGAGCTCCTTAGACTGGCACCTTCTTTCTTGTCAGCCGCTCAATGAGAGCTAAGTCGTCATCGGATGAGGAGGGGTACTCAATAATCAACGTCGGATGCTCCAAAGTCTCAGTCCGACGGCTCTTCTTTTTCTGCTCAGATGGCTCCTCGATCCTCAAAGCTTTTCGCTTCTTCTGCTTCCTCTTTTTCAAAGAAGCAGAAGGGACACCGGAGTCCTCGGGCCACAACTCCCACTTGGCTTCCTCCAAGAATTCAGACCTCAGCTATCTGTTGCTCTTATTTTTGTTGAAAGAGCCAATGTTGGATAGCAGCAGGTCTATGAAATCCTTCACCGCAACCTCTCCTCAGGTGTGGCGTCCTTGCACAGTTTGGCTCCACGTTCCCCCACTGATTGGAGAGAGCCCAATTCTTGTGAACGCCAAGGAAGAAAAACTTATTTTTTCACATTTTGGTAGAATCAGGGTTTTCACCGCTGATTTCTAGGAACTCAGGATATGGAGTAACAACAATCCAGTCCTGACTGTACAAAAACCTCAATGTCACTTTCACCGCCAAAGTATCAAGGACCTTCTTATGGCAACAAGCAAATATGCAAAGAGAAACAAGGTACCTAACAGCGTTTGACTGTAGCCTTGCCACTGGAACCTTGAGGTTTATCATGATATGATACAACTCTAGAGTCATGGGATAACGAAGCCCACCATTGAGGTGGACTACATGTACGTTGCCAAAACCATCAGGTGGGCTACAAGCCCTCTCGTGGGCATCAGAAACCACCATAGCCATCGAGCTCAGGATCTTGTACCGCACTCAAATAGCCTCAAGGTCTACTAGAGTTGGGAAAGAGGCAATATCTTTTACTCCGCGAGCCATGAAAAAGTCTGGAAGGGCAAAGAAGAAGAAGGAAATTGCCAACAAAGAGTGGAAGTTGCATAGAGTTTCAGAGCGTGCAAATGAAATGGAAAAGGCAAGGAAAGGTTTTTGAAACGGCCGTGAAAATTCAAAAAGGCACGCCTCATTAAATACTTGGCCATGTGTCGACTCCTCAAGGGTCACTGGCAATGATGGCGCTTCCTTTCCCAATGCTGCAATTAGTGCACATTTAATGTGCCAAATTAATGTGCATTTAATGCACCAATTGACGGCGTAGGCCAACGCCTCGGACCTGGGAAGAAAGTCCACGGACAACGTCTTTTCAGGCCATTAATTCCAGCAATGCCCTCGGATGATTTTCCTCAGTTATCAAACTGTGTTCTCTTTGTGAGACGGATTTTGGCTGAGCCATTCAGGAAAGTCCGCAGACATTTTTAAAGCTAGCTTTTGCATAGAGGAGCGTTAAGCTGCGGATAAAAAGAAATGTTCTGAAAGATCAGATCAATGCCGGAGTCGCCCGAGGTATTTTCACCATCGCACATGCCAAAGTTGAGATACTCAAACCTCTTGGTATGGGAAGCTAGCGATGGGTAGTGATATTGAGAGCCCAAATAAAAGGTCTGAAAATTGAGTCCGTGTCCCAAGAGGCCCACGCGACTGATTTGGCCCGAGAGGCTAAATTGGTCCAAGAGGCCCGAGGACTTAGCTCAACCTCCCAAAAAGTCCAAAAAGCTGAATTGGTTTGAGAGGCTGATTTAACTTAGGAAGCTCAAGGATTCCTTAAGAGACCAAAGTCTCCAATAAAGCCTCGAGGACATGGCACTGTAGATATAGCCCTCAGTTCAAACCCGAGGATGAGTTAAAGACCAAAGACCTCAATGAAGGCGAGGACGTTTAGCGCTACGAAGCCTACGGACTCAATGAGGGCCAAAACCCTCATCAAGGATGCGGATTCTGAGAAATCTCTAACGGCATGAGCGCAGAAAGGAAACTTGAGACGAATGAGAATGTCAGCTCAGATTATTGACTTTCGCAAAGGCACGTGTGATCTCTCCAACATGCAATCTTCACAGAAAATAATGGCCCGCAGAGTAAGCGTGATCACTGCAGAAGTAACGTCTCACAGAGCTAACTCGCATGCACGCAATTTTTCTAATACGACAGGGTGGATTTGCAAAGTTGGTGGCAAGATCCACTTTACACGCCACCTCTACATGAGTGCTCCACGTAGGATTATTCAACCACTATATAAGCATTTACTATGTATCTAACAAATGATCCAAATTTTCTACTTTAGCATTTATACTCTTAGAGAGAGAAAAAGAAAGACTCCCACGCCGTGTAACTTGGAGAACACTTGTGATTGTAAGAATGGCCTTGGAGGATCACCATATACTTCCGTTCTCCACCTTTTATACTTATACATCTAAATAGTAAAATTATTCTCGGACCTAAAGTCTCGTGATTTTTTTCTCTCATTTAGAGGAGGATTTTCACATAAAAATATCATGTGTCATTGTCTCTCTCTCTCTCTTCTCTCTACTTAAGATATATATTTTGTATTACTCTGCATTCGGATCCTCTTTCGTACATAGATCCGGGATCTGAGACACATCACAAAGCGAGTTTGAAGGCTTACAAATACAAGAATCTAAGCCTATTGCAAATTTCCTTTCAAGAATATTGGTCATTGTAAATCAAATGAAGTAGTATGGAGAAAAATTGGAGAATGTTTGAGTCAATGAAAAAATGCTTCGTTCCCAACACTCAAAATTTGATCATGTTATCATAGTTATTGAGAAATCTAAATATTTGACGACCATAACAGTTGATCAATTTATGAGTTCCCTATAAGCTCATGAAAAGAGAATTAATAAAAAAAAATAAGCCAATTGAACAAGTTTTAACTATCAAGTTCTCAGTAAAGAGATAACTATTAAAAAAAAAAGTCAATATGGGCATAACTGTGACCAAAATTGATGGAGAGGAGAAAGAAGCAGAGGCAGACAAAGCTTGCAAAACTCTAACAATGAAGATAGGGGGTCAATCCTCATGAGGATGTGGTTGAGGAGGTTACTCAAGACAATTTGACTAGTCTTAAGTCTGATGTTTTAATTGTCAAAAGGGTAGACATTATACTTGGGAATGTTGGCATTCACCATGCAACATTAAAAGAAAAGGCAAATTTTGTCAAGAATGAGGATAAGCAATCAACTTTGTTACTAGTTTATGATGGAAGGGAAAACTAAACAAATTTATGGTACCTGGATAATGCGTCATACAATCACATTTGTAGAGATAAAAGCATGTTCGTTAAAATTGATAAGTTGGTAATTGGATCCATTACATTTAGAGATAATTCCAAAGTTCTAATTGGAGGCAACAATATGGTTTTAATTCGTATAAAAAATGGTGGTCATTAACTTATGAGTAGTATTTATTATGTTTCAAGCATAAAGTGACATTTTGAGTTAGGGATAATTATTGGAGAACTATGAGATTCACATGAAAGATTGTTACTTCAAGATGATTGAAAGAATGTGCTTGCTAAGGTACCCATGACAAAAAATAGAAATTTGTTGCTTGATATCAAAATTGATATTGCCAAATGTCTTAAAACTTGCATGAAAGATGTTGGGAAAGATCCAGCCATTTGAGCATTATTGGTGACTTAAGAAATGCATTAAATATAAGGTTTCAAAGCATGATGCTATCATATTCCTGAAGGCATCATTTGCCTTTTACAATTGCAAACGAGTTCATGTAAATTATCTAAAGGATATAATAAAAATTTATTTGACTGTATTTTGCACTAATGAAATTAAACTTGAAGCATTCAATAAAAATACAATTTGCCCTTAATAATTACTTTCTGTAGTAAAATAATTAGCAAGATAATCTATTATTTGTATGCCTCTTTCTCTCACGTCTTTTGTATTTTTCATTGGCTTGTAAAATTGATGGATCTCTATTAATAAACAAATATAACACATAAAACATATGTCTAATTAATTCAAAAAGGTGGATGGAAGTGAATTTGGTTGAATAATGGTTAATAGATAAGATAGTTGATAAAACTATCAAAAACTTTCAAATTTCACACGGGGCCACATGCGTGTCACATAAATCCACCATTGATTCGTGGCACATACCACACACATAAATGCCAATTTAGCATAGGACTTTTTCAAAATAGAAAATCTTTAACATTCTCCTACCATTTTCAATATTAGAAAAGGTATTAGATTCTCAACAATTTTAAAAATTTATGACAGATAATAGTATTTAATAACTGAATCATTACTTAATAAAATATATT
>JAODPA010060046.1:0-11216 GCA_025585075.1 Nepenthes mirabilis
AGTCAGAACGACATAAAGACAATTAATTAACAATTAGTAATTAAAAACAAACAACTAGTCAGAAAGGAACTAAATGATAATTAAACAGCTTATGATATCTTTCTTTTCATTTAACAGACAAAAGGCAACAAGATTAGAAATAGGCAAACCAAGAAACAGCTAAAATGAAAACTAGCCATACAACAAGATTCATTCAATTTGTTTACAATACATTTGTCTACTACATTTATACAATGCTGTGAGTAACAATATGAAATATCAATGTCAACCATACATATAATAATTAATTAACCGTCATCTGTTTACAACCAACAATCCATCTGTTTCCATGGCCTGTAATTAATCAATGGTAAATCGGCTAATACAGAGACAAAGGGTTTAACACAACCGCTGCTATCATATGCAGCTTCTGCATTGGCCATCTCTACGGCTTAAGTTTGAACTTCTTTTATGTTCTTTAATCTCATCAGTAGTTCTGGACCATCAAAAGTCAGCTTACCCATTGCTGGCATCACTGGACACCACACCTACAGAACAATATTCATCATATGTCAACATTATTACCACAACATTATGAAATACCATTGTTTATTGTATTGCAGGGTTGCAATAATTTCTGCTTTCATGGTTCTTCCTTGAATGGCGCTACTTACCAAAGTTGGCCCTTCATACGGCTGAAGTAGTGCATTAAACTTTGAAGATGGAGGACCATTCAGCCATATACTACCTGAACTTTCATCCCCCAAAATAACTGGCATCCCATCTATTAAAGCAACAAATTTGACTAAGATGATGAGAAAATTTCATATAATGAGAAAGAGGAATTAGATAACGGGTTAAGCAAAGTTGATTGTCAAGATGATTTAAGTGCCAAGAGAGACGGCTACTACCAATTGGATCTCATTTGGAGACATTTTGCTATTTGTTGTCTCATTTGGATCGCAAAATCCTTTAGGATATTATAAGATTTGTTCCATCAAATGCTTCTACCAATTAAGTAGGGCAAAATTTTCACTTCCACTGTCAAACAAGCAGAAATGACCAATCCATTATTCATTATTAATTTCATCACAACTTGCAGTTTTCTTATCACCGTTATTGAGTAGTTAGACTGCATTCACAATTTTATAATGAGCAATGGATGATACACGAATGTAAAATTTCTTATGCAGATGCATTTAGGGGCATCATCCAGAAGAAATATTGGAAGGGATCTATGCCTTTGGTACACTGTCATTGCTTTACGTGGTCCAAAATTGACTAACATATCATCTAAGCAACATAATAGAATAATTGAAGAACAAACCGAAAAATTCAACCGCTTGAGAAGTATGATAGATTTAGCTCTAGATTGGATGGACTCTGAATCTGAAAATAACTTTCCCCGAAGAAGACAGGAAAATGGGTCAAAAAGACACCAACAACATAATGCAAGTATACTAATGTCCTGCAAAGAGACACCAATTGTTAGAGGTCACTCCCGCGAGGAAGTTCTGATAGCCGAATGACTCGGACAGAGTACGAGGACCTTGTAGGGCATTGAAGTCTGCAGCCTTATTCGCTAAATGTCTGCGGATTATGCACAAGGAATTTCCATTCAACTTCATTGACCGACGAATTATGTGTCCCGGTCAACATGATGTTGACCGGCTGATGACACGCGAATCTGCTGCAAGATTGCAGAAGGATGTCTGACCGGTCAACGTGGGGCGTTGACCGTCCAAGTGAAGAAAACGGTCAACGTGTGGCATTGACTGGCCAAATGAAGAAGATAGTCAATGGGACGTTGACCGGCTAAGAATAGAAATGTTGAACAACTGTCATCTTCAAAAGGAGGGCTATTGACTTTCTTGATTGAGCAATTAAGATGCGTCATTCTTGAGAAGACAATAAGCCAATTTGAAGGGCATGCATTTGCCGCCTGCTGCTTGATAGGGCGTGCGCCATCTTTGCAAGTTTTGGGAACTATGCACGTAACCTTCATACTGAGTTGGTAGCTGCTCATTTTGCTGAATGAGTATATATATATTATAATTGAGTTTTGTGTAGTGATATTCAATCAAAAAGAATTGTATGAGAAAGATGAGAGAAAGAGTGAAAGAAAAGTGAGTAAAAACAAAATGTAAGTTCTTTGTATACTTGTATTCTGTTCTTCGTTTTTGCCTCTTGGTTTGTGTAACCGTGTGATTTATGTAACCAATCTCATATAGTGGGCCTGTTTGCGGACTAAGTATCCCGTGATTTTTTTCCTTAATTGAGAATGATTTTTTACGTAAAATTGTGCGGGTTCTATCCTTCCTCTACATCCTTTGCTTCTCTGTGTGTGTGTGCAATTCTGTGCATAGTTGTTCGTTCGCCCATTCTGCGCCAACAAGTGATATCAGATAGCACGGTTGAGAACTCTGTCTAAATGGTGTCATCGTCCCCAAAGAATTTACCGTTCAGTGTGAAAAAATTCAACGGATAGGATAACTTCATCCTCTAATAAGAGATGGTGAATAACATCATGACCAGAAAATGAACAATAAATGCGTTGAAGAAGAAGGAAGAGAAGTCGAAAAACATGTTTGAAGAGGAATGGCAAGACAAAATAGATCTTCCCAACCGCACCATAAAACTATGTCTGGCGGACAATACGCTCCAAGAGGTCATCGGCCTAACAAACCCAGTAGAGGTTTGGGAGAAGTTGAAAAGTCAGTATAACTCTAAATTCTTGACAACCAGGCTGCACGTAAAGAAGCAGTTCTATGACATGCGATAGTAAAGAAACATTTAGACGAGTTTAATAGAATAATGACGCAGATGTCAGCCTTAACGAGGAGATCAAAGAGGAGGACAAGGTGTTGGTATTACTGGCTTCTCCGCCAATTTCATATGACAACATCGTTATGACTTTACTATTTGGGAAGGACGCCCTTAAGTTGAACGAGGTTATTATTTCCTTACTTATGAATGAGTTAAGGCAATCACAAGGGGTCTCAATGTCTTCGCATTTTAAGGGATTTGGGATCGAGTCCAAGTGAAGGAGTAGAGGATGCAGCCAGAAGCCTGGAGAGAATGGACGTAGAAAATCTCGTTCAAGATATCAAAACCTTAAGTATCATCATTGTCGCAAGAAGGGTCACAACAGAAAATATTACTTCAAGTGGAAGGGTGAAAATACAAATAAGGAAAAAGGAGAAAAGGGACACGGAGAAGAAAAGTCTTCAGTCTCAGTGGTCATAGGAGGCGATCTCCCACTGACGTGTGAAGAAAACATGACAAGTATAACGGACCATAAGTCCTGCTGGATGGTTGATTCTGGTGCCTCTTTACATGCCACGTCCAAAAGGGGATTGTTCACATCCTACATTCCTGGAGATTTTAGAGTAATAAGGATGAAAAATGAAGGAATATTTCAAATTATTGGTATAAGTGACGTCGCATTGCTCATCAACAATGGGACAAAGCTGCTATTGAAAGATGTATGACATGTTCCTGACATCCGGCTGAATATAATATCAGCCGGCCGGTTAGATGATAAAAGTTACTGCAATACCATTTATGAAGGTGACTGGAAGCCGATCAGAGGGTCTCTAGTTGTGGCAAGAGGGCGTGTGCAATGGCCGGAGCGTGAACGCCACTACCAGCAAGGAGTCTAAAGACCCGTTGGACCGAAAGTTGGGCCACATGAATGAGCGTAGATTGTATCATTTGGCCAAGAAGCGCTTTATTCCAAGGAAGGTGGATTGAGAAAGTGTCCTCGTTGTATGGTCGGCAAATAAATGAGAGTCTCATTTCAAAGAAACTCATCAACTATAAAGGTGGAAGTGCTCGACCTGATCCACACTGATATGTGTGGACTATTCAAGGAGAAGTCATTTGATGGAACTTAGTATTTCGTATCTTTTATTGATGATTGCTTCAGAAAGTTGTCAGTTTACCCACTAAAAATCAATGACCAAGTTCTTGGTACATTTGAGCCATTTTATACTTTGGTGGACCGCAAGATGGGAAAAAAACTGAAGACCGTTTGAAGTGATAACGGGAGCGAGTATATAGGTACTTTTGATGCCTACTGCCAATCTCATGGCATTAGGTATCAGAAGACTCCACCAAAAATACCACAATGAAATAGAGTGGCTGAGCGAATGAACTACACAATTTTGAAAAAGGTACGGTGTATGTTTTCAGAAGCAAAGCTTCCTGCATTTTTTTCGGCAAACGCACTGAAGACGGTGGCTTATATTATTTATAGGTCGCTCAATAATCTATTGAAGGGTAAAGTGCCGAAAAAGAAATAGTCAGGAAAGGAGCTTTCGTATGATCATTTTTGAGTGTTTGGATGCAAAGTTTTTATTCATATCCCAAAAAATGAAAGGATAAAGTTTGAGCCAAAGACAATACAGTACATCTTTCTAGGCTATGAGAAAAATGAATTGGGTTGCAGGTTCTATGACCCAGTTGATAGATAACTTGTCCGGACAATGAATGTGACCTTTCTTTAAAATAAAACGACTGAAGGCATTGGTTAGAAGACCAATTCTGATATTACCCGGACGGACAATGTGAGTGTCAAAATTATCCATCTAGTACCTCCTGAGGACGACAACAATCGTCCAGAGTTGACGGAGAACAATGATGAGGCAGCTACAACACCTAAGGATGATCAGAATGAAGTCATTCCTCAACCGGCTGAGGATCTTCCTGTCCGACGATCTTTGAGGAACAGACGGCCGTCCGTCCGTCTGCCATTTAGTGAGTATGTCTTACTCACTGATACCGGAGAGCCTGAAACGTTTGAGAAGGCTATGAAGGATGTGAATAAGGAGAGATGGCTAGAAGTCATAGAAAACGAAATAAGCTCTTTCCATGAAAATCACACCTTTGATTTGGTCGAACTGCCTAGGAGGAAGAGAACTCTAAAAAATAAGTTGGGCTTCTGTTTGAAAACTGATGAAAATACCACACAGCCAAGATACAAGGCGCGACTGGTTGTGAAAGGTTTTAGTTAATGAAAAAAGATTGACTTTGATGAGATATTTGAGCCAGTGGAAAAAATGTCCTCCATAAGAGTTGTGCAAGGCTTAGCTGCTACTCGGAATCTAGAGGTGGAACAGATCGATGTCCGAACAGTCTTTCACCTTGGTGAACTTAAGGAAAAAAATTACATGGAATAGCCGAAATGATTCAAAACTAAGGAGAATGAACGACTTGTTTGTCGCCTAAGAAAAAGCTTATATGGATTAAAACAGGCTCCCAAACAGTGGTACAAGAAGTTCGATTCGGTCATGGTCAGTCAGGGATACCAGGAGACCACTTGCGATGACTGTGTTTTTATGCAGAGCTTTTCAGAAGATGACTTTATCATCCTTCTCCTTTATGTGAATGACATACTGATCATTGGAAGCAATGGTGTTTGGATTAATGAGTTGAAGAAACAACTTGGGCGGTCATTTGTCATGAATGACCAGGGGTTAGCGAAATAAATTTCTGGCGTCAGAATTTTTCACTACCGAAAGGCAGGAAGATTGTGGCTGTCCTAAAAAAGTTACATTGAAAAAGTGCTCCAACGATTCAACATGAACAAGTCCAAACTTATGAGCATACCATTGGCGAGCCACCATAGATTGAACAGTCGCCAGTATCCGTCCTCAAATACTGAGAAAACATATATGAAAGGCGTGCCTTACTCATCAACTGTGGGCAACTTAATGTACGCCTTGGTATGTACGATGCTGGACATAGCACACGCAATTGGGACCATCAGTCTTTTTCTGTTAAATACAAAAAATGAGTATTGGTCCGCGGTCTAATGGATAATGAGATATATCCGATGAACTTTCAAGAGATGCCTGTATCTTGAAAGTGACAAACCTCAGTTGGTAGGATACTTAGATGCTGTTATGTCCGGGGTCATTGATTTACGTAAGTCCACTTCAAAATACTTTGTGAAATTTGCAGGACGTGCAATTTCCTGACAGTACAAGCTATAGAAGTGTGTCGCCATTTCCACTACTAAAACCGAATACATTGCAGCGACAGAAGCTTGTAAAAAGATATTGTAAATGAAGAAATTTATTTAAGAATTAGGCCTCAGATAGAAAAAATATGAAATACTTTATAACAGTCAGAGTGCCATATATTTTTATAAGAATTCATCATTTGATTCTAAATCGAAACACATTAATATTCGATACCATTGGGTGAGAGATATTATTAAAGAAGGCTTGCTATCACCTAAGAAGGTTGGAACTGATGAAAATGGTGCTGATATGTTGACCAAAGTTCTACCAAAGGGTAAGAATGAAACTTGTTGTAGTTTGGGTGGGATGATAAAGTCTATTTTCCCACGGTCGTGAAGGAAAGTTTGTTGAAGGTCACTCCCGTGTGAAAATCCTGATAGCCGGAGGACTCGAACGTAGTATGAAGACATTGTGGGGCACTGAGATCCGCACACTTGTTCGCTAAATGTCCGCGGATTATGCACAAGGAATTCCGGTCAACAGAAGTTTTGGGAGAACAGAAATTTCGGTCAACTTTGTTGACCGAAAAATTATATGTTTTGGTCAACATGATGTTGACTGGCTGATGACATACGGATCTGCTGCAAGATTGCAGAATGATGTCCAACCGGTCAACGTGGAGTGTTAATCGGCCAAGCGAAGATGACGATCAACGTGGGGCGTTGACCGGCCAGGTGAAGAAAACGGTCAATGGGGCATTGACCGTCTAGGAATAGAAATGCTAATCGACTGTCGTCTTCAAAAGGCGAGCTGTTGACTTTCTTGATTGGGCGGTTAAGAAACGTCATTCTTGGGAAGATAATAAGTCAATTTGTAGGACATGCATGCGTCGCCTGATGCTGGACACGGCGTGCACCATCTTTGCAAGTTTTGAGAACTATGCACGCAACTTCCATGCTGAGTTGATAGTTGTTCATTTTGCTGAAAGAATATATGTATATTACGCTTGAGTTTTCTGTGATAGTATCCAATCAAAAAGAATTGTATGAGAAAGAGTAAAAGAAAAGTGAAAGCGGTGAGTAAAAACAAAGTGTAAATTCTTTGAATACTTGTACTCTGTTCTTCTTTTTCGCCTCTTAATTTGTATAGTCGTGTTGTTTGTGTAACCAATCTCATATAGTGGACCTGTTTGTAAACTAAATGTCCCGTAATTTTTACCTTTGATTGAGAAATGTTTTTCACATAAAATTGTGCGTGTTCTATCCTTCCTCCTCATCCTTTGCTTCTCTGTGTGTGTGCGCCATTCTATGGATAGTTGTTCATCCGCCCGTTCTGCGCCAACACCAATTACCTCGAGAAGCAAGCACATATTTGCTAAATTTGTCCAAGTCTCTGTTGGCGTGACCCGTACACAGCATCTTAAATAGTAAAGTAAAAGACACCAACAACAATTCAAAAAATGAATCAAAGAGTGGTACTACTAAAAGCATGGATAAAGAATCTTAACTAATGTCTTGCAAAAAACAGATAGTAAAAAGTAGTTTCCAATCTCAAACCAAAAAGAACATTAATCATAACAAGCACATCAAATACAACACCTGTAAATTCTTTACAATCATAGACGCTGCCTCTTCAAATACTTTTTTACATTCTTGGAACGATGAATCTTCATATGCCTGATAAAAAGGAGGGGGAAAGCAAGAGGACCATGAGATAGGTGAAATCTCATCAGTCTATGAAATGGGTAAGGGCATATTTGTTTTCATCAACACTGAAAACAGGAAAGAATTATTCTACAATTTGTTGCTCCAACTAAATTAGTTAAGCATTGAACTCTACGAACTCCATATCAGTATTTCAATCCACAGGCAAAAAAGGCAAGGAGAATTGCAGAACAAGAATCAGTCAGTCCAAATCAAAATCGAACATTCTTCCGAACTGTTATTGGACATTCTCGTTGCAGGTAAGTAAAATATGCCTTCTACTCATTCTGACAAAAGCTAACGTCTACAAAACACTAGAGGTGGCTGTATGTAAACATTTAATGAGTGTAATGATACTTCTCATTTAGTTCCAAACACAACGATTGTGCTCTGTTTTTCCAAGCCGAAGAAGGTGATCAATTATATAATGGAAATCCACTTAAATCTTAATGGAATAGAAAAAGTAGTAGCACATAAATCGTATAGTGAAGAAGATTTAAAAGCAGATGCAATATCTAAAAACAAAGAGTATCAGTTCCTTAATTGAAATTTCAACACAAATCAGAGCACCTTCTAAGCAACAAAGGTAATGACAATAGTGGCTCACAACAATATCCATCAGCTCTCATAACATTTCTATTGTTATCAGATGAGGAAACCTCAGGAATCCACAAGAAACAACAGTCTCGTACAGAGAGATTGTTGATTTCATTTGCAAGCATGCCAATAGCCTAGAAATTTGGACTTCGAAAAAAAAAAGAGCGCAAGATGCCTATTTATAGCAAATTTCAAGCATATTCAATATATGAAGGTGTAAACCTTCAATCTGTCACCAGCAATTGTGAAAATCATCCAGATGGTGACTAGCTACCACTGCAAAAAGCAGTGAACAAGATAATGAAGGATGGCCGATTTTTCGACTATGTGCACAGGGTCAGCCATGATTCACAAGCTTTCAAGGGACAGTTGCATTCAGTACATTAATTCCACTAATTGATTTTATATGCCAAAGAAACAAGTGACCATTATTTAAAAACAAAGTAAAAATAATTTATTATAGGCCGAAGTTTCATATTAAGTTCTACATGGGAGGTCTTACAGAGTTCGATAGCTTCATTTTAAGGAGGAGAGAGAATCTGAAGGGTTTGGGAGAAGCGAGGGATTAGCATGCCGTAAAATATTCCGAAAGCTTCTGTTGGGGTCACTCTCTTGGTGGACGAGGACTCTTGTGAAGTCCGAGAATTTTGAAAATTGAACGATGACCTATTAAAGGCGTCATGTCCGAATAGTGGACATGGACGAGGACTCAAGCCATGCTGACGTTGACTTATTCTGCAGCAGCAATTAATGCGGGCCGACCGATGACGTAATCTGATTGAAAGTTGGTGGCGGCTACAACTTCCAAGGTGCTGCAAACCTGCTAGGCGTGCGCCTGGCAGGCGGCGTGCCCTGCCACCCTACTGCTAGCCTTCCTAGGGTGGCTGGCTAGCCTTCCTAGGGTGGTTGTACATTTGTATATATATATGGGAGAGCTCATTCAATGCACTCAGAGAGAGGGAGGTTGGTGAGCAGCTGTGCTTCACTTGGGGCGTGCATTGTGAGTGATCAAAGGGCAAGCTTTGTTGTGAGAAAGGGAGATAAAAACACACTTTAGTGGGAGATTGAGGGTTATACACTTTGATTGTTTTCTCTTTATGTTTGAGCTTGTGTAGCTAACACCCTTGTAAACAATCATTTGTTATAGTGTATTCTTTGTGGTTTTTTCCTGATTAAGAAGGGGTTTTTCACACTCAAATCCCGTGTGTGTTCTTTCAATCTCACTATCTCCAATTCCGTCTGTCCATCCGAGTGGTCCTCTTCTCAGACGTCCGAGCGATTCTGTCCGACCGATCACCGTGTCCTTCCACGCTTTTGTGCTAACGGCTTCGACCATGGCTCAAACACTTGATGAGAGAAGACCAGTAGTGCAGTGAACCTTATCTTCGGCCATGGTTCTCTCTCGTCGTCCCTCTCTCTCTCTCTCTCAAGCGTGCATATTAGGATTACCGAAGAACAGATTGAAGATGGAGAGGAGGGGAGAGAGGAGAGCAGAGGAGGAAGAAAATGAAAATGGCGGTCGTTTTTCGTTTCAGTTCAAAATATTAGAATTACTGTGCACAGAATGGCTATTGGTTCTAGAGCAACAGAACGGCTAAGATTTTTTATCAATCAAACGGCTGAAATTATATATCTCTTAAAAACACGTAGATAACCCGATTGTAATCAGACGGCCAAAAATGGGCGTCGGAGGGACGCCCTATTCCCCATCAAGCCCAAACCTATCAACCTGTTGAACTGCCCAGCACAACACCGCGGCGGATCCGGTGCACACTTACCCAAAACACAAGTAGCGTAGAAGCCCCTTCAATAAAAGAAGACGATTGGATTCTCTAAATTGCTGATCGGGCAGCCATATATAATAATAGTTTTTTTCAAATTATTAACATCAACATTTTGATATTCTTATATTAAAAAGTAAAAAAAANAATTGATTACAAGTTAAATAAGTTATAACCCTCTTTAGATCGTTTTATAATATTTTACTAATCGTCATAAAAAATGATGTCGTAGTTCCTATAAAAGTAATAACAATAAAAGTCATAGGTGGATATTTGAATAAAGAACATCTTGCTATCATGCAAATACCAGTTGTAATCATAGTAACTACATGAATTAAAGTGGATACTACAATAAGATAAATATTATCATCAAGACGCAATTTAAGTTCAGTTCTTTTTTATTAATTCAATATATGTCCATCTTGGAAAATTAATGAAAAAGTTATTTAACAGTTACTTTAGCTGCTTCAACAAAGGTGAAAAGAGTTTTGATTTATAAGCAAAAAGAGAGCAACAGACTTTGGGTATAAATGTGGAGCAGATTCTTGAACAAGAGTAAGGACTTCTTTCATCCAAATACCAAATAAGTACGTAGTTAACTTACATTTTATATTTTTTATGCCAATGTCAGTTGCTCGCCATAGGAGGAGAAGGTCCGTAACAAGCCCTTTCCAACAGTTACTCCTTTAACGCTTTCGGACAAATTGAGAGCCTGGCCCGTTTGAATGAATGAGGTCATTCATCCTAAAAGAGGACACAAACCCCGATTTTTGGACAATTTATTGGCTGTAAAAGACAAATGTTCGAAGGTGAAGAAAGGGAGAAGCAAAGATGGACACAGCCCCGGGCCACCTAAACGGGTAAGGTCAACCATCCCGAAGGAGGCTTAAACCCTAATTATGTAGATTATCTGATTCTAACGATAGTGATAAACACACGGATATAAATTCAGTCAATCACAATATTTTTTTTCTGGTAGATTATTACATATGCAAGGATCGTACCTTTCTTAGTAGATTATTACTCGACATCGGCGGCCTTGACTACGGCCGGCGAGCAAAAGGAGATAAATATTGATGGAGGAGGAAGAGAGATCGCATAGAGCGAGCGAAATAGAGCTCTCGTCGAAGGCAAGGGGAGAGAGGATAACGAGGACGGAAAAGGGGGGAAATTGAGGCAATTCAAATTTT
>JAODPA010060057.1:0-11215 GCA_025585075.1 Nepenthes mirabilis
TACTGATTATCAGTGTAAAATTATCAAATTATGTTCCTAATACTCCTACAAATCAGACACAATTCATTTCAACGTAAAATTAACCTGAACTTATTTACAATTAATACACATTAATTATTTTTATTAATGATCACATCGAATTAAGAGTCTAATAGACCAAAAATCAAAATACTACGGTGTAACAAGGAAATTGAAGATAAAAATTGTGGCGGTTGCTAAATTCGAACAATATCAAATAAAAGATAAAACTAAAACTCGGGTGGCTTTAGAGGCCTTGAATCCAAAACATAATGAATGCAAAATAGGAATAAAATCACTTAAACATTGTTTTGATTTATCTAGAGACTCAATTGTAGAGAAAATTGAAAATTATTATGCCAATCAAGAGGATTAAGAAATTTTTAGGAGACATAAATTCTTTTATAATGTATAATTAATTTTTATTCTGTTAAAATATGATAAAATAGGTTAATTTTAAATCTTAAATACAATAAATAAAAAAAATTAAATTTATAATTTAATTTAAAATAATATATCCCACGACCAAATTTGACTAATCTAGTCTAAATATCTCACAATAGGCTGCTGGCTAAGATCACTAGTGACTTTGACACATTGTGGCTGCAGTGTCAGTGTCAACTATTGGTTGTGCTATCCTAGAAAAGTTGCCTACATGAGGGCTTGACATCAGCCAAAGCATGATGGCCAGTGGAAACAATGACCTGGGAATATGGTGCGACTTTAGCTAGATGTAGTGCAGGTTGAAAAGAAGCTGCTCAGGCTGGGCCAGTTGTCCGCCAAAATATGGTGGCTGATGAGGGTGACAGCGTGAGAATACAGCAGGGCTAGTGTGTGACCTTAGCTGCTGTGGGCCTGAAAAGATTCATCTGACATCTATTAGTGTAGCACAGAGTTTGGAAACCATTTCTGCCATCGAGATCTTGCTGCAATATTTTTTGCTCTAAACACACGTTCAATTAAGATTTGCCACGTATTTTAGGCATGCTTACAAAAAGAAGCACTCCTGAATAGGTGTTTTTGCCTCTAAAAAAGATTGAATGCCCAGGAGATAGGTATGAAAAACAAAAAGCAATAAACTCTGAAAAGGGAAGCATCAAACTATAAAAAGAGAAAGAATTTTCTCCCAACAGTTTTGTTTATCTAAATCATCCTATGGATAATAACATAAGATTGTTATTTTTAATACTGAATATAGCTTATTACTAAAAACACTTTCTAGTGATCGCCCGTGCCCTAACTTTTCAGCTGATTGCACATGTTTGTTGCCTTCCTAATTACCTTTTAGCAAATTGAGTATATCTTAACATCAGCATCGGGGAGGTCTTCCAAGAAAATTTCTAAGCCCCTTAACCAAGCTTTTCTTTGTGGTGCATAAAATATTGAATTAAAGATTTGGGTCAATTATTTAGCCATTTTAAAAGATCTAAATAAAATTGATAGTCAAGGTACGCATCATTTGGTTCTGTTTGTGGGACACTCATAAACATCCCGTTTGTTCTTGTAAAAAAACAAAATTCTCAAAAATGGTTGATAAGTGTTCACTGGTTTAAATTCATAAAAATAGGGTCTTCTCACTAGGAAATTGATCGCTTGGGATGTCTAGCCTCCTTGACTTGATAAACAGGGCAGCCGCCTAAATTAGTGAAATATTAAATATGATGAAAATGCTTTATGACAAGGTAAGGGATCAAGTCTACGCCAGCTAAGAAAGCTCGCTGCTCCCTCTTGTAGTCAACGGTTCTTGCCCTACTTGTGTCTAGATCCCTCTCCCACTATTACCAATGCCCAGGTGAAAAAAAGGTGGGTAAGGTGGTGGTTGTCCTAGGATTAGCAAGGACCTATCAAGAAGACCCTAATTTCACAGCAGAAAGATGCCATCCTAGAACTAAATGGATGTCTAATAATTGACCTGAGGAGAGAATGACTAGTAGTGCACCTCCAGTCCGGCAGATCTCTACTAGTCATACAAAACTAAAGACCTATTCTGAACACTCAAGGTTGGCTTCCTCAACAAATATGAAAGAGTGAATTCGAAAACTCAAAACAATTACTTTTCTAGGATTTAATATTGGATGCGCATGTGGCACATGAGGGATCACCCTTTACCATGGAGTTCTTGAAGCATCTCCTTCCTTAGAAGTTCAGAATATTGATCTTAGAGCCATATAATAGAAGTGCTAACTCGCAAGACCACCTAGACTATTTTCACACCCATTTGTGTATTTATGGTTTTGTAAGCCTTGCCATGTATCAGTATTTTCCGATGATGTTAAAAGGGAATGCCCGAACATGATTTTATCGATTGAAGCCTAGCCCAATTGGTACTTTCTAGCAACTTTCTAGATCTTTTTTAATGTAGTTCACTTCATGTTGAAGAGAGGAGAAATGTCATTGGTATTTGACCAATATATGTTTGATGCAAGGATGATTATAGGAATACCTAATACATTTTAATGCTGAGAGGGGGATCCCAAACTTTACCAATGATGCAAAGATAACATCCTTTATTGGGGCATTATAACCACAAAACTAGAAGCTTAGGCAAAGTTAGAGATTGCCACTGATGAGGCCCGAAAAGCACAGATAATGCAACATCGTTAAGACTTGCCCAATAACACCTAATCAAGACCAAGCCAAAAGACACGAGGGGTTGGTAATCAGAGTAGATCCCCATCAAGACCATGCCCTAGTTAGCTAGTTTCAAGGGTTTCACACCCAAGCCCTATGCCCCTCAATGAAACTCGGATGAACATATTGATGTAGATCAAGGATGAGTGCTTTCCCATATGGTTAAATTGGTTTGCAACCTATAGTCACTGGATCAGACTAAATATTACCTCTTCCATAAGAGCTTGGGCCATGACACAGAAGATTGTAAAAATGCTGTAAGGGAAATTGAGGCACTTATAAATAGGGGCCTTCTCAACAGTTTGTTCCATGCCTGAATAGACACCGTGAAGATGGACCAAATGAGGTTGGCTCGAGAATCATCTTTCCTATGAATAGGGTATCGTTCATTATCATTAATATGATTAACACCAATTAAGAGATCAGTCATGCTGGGTTTGAAGCACAAGGCAAACGGAAGAGAGTGGGATAGCCTATGATGGGGTGCATAGATTATGATTACTCCTATGTACATTTTCTCCATTCTGACCTCCTCGTTGTATCAGCAATCATTTCAAATGGAATAAAAGACTATTATTAAAATAAATTTTTATAAATAATGGAAGTTCACGAGATCTTGTTTACTTTGGTGCCCTTAGATAGTTAGGATTAACACGGTGAACTTTAAAACATTCAGAGAGCCGCTTGTACGGCTTGGATAATTGGTTAGTGGCTATATAATGTGTGATTGATCTTAAGGTGACCCTAGGTACTTACCTTAGGATTACATCATGGGTACTTGCCTTTTGGAAGTGGATTTACCTATCATGTATAGCGCCATTCTTGGTCAAGCCAGCCTAAAGCCTTTAAGGTTATAATGCGAATTCTACACTTAAAATAAAGTTCCAACACCATGGGGGCATGACAGAAGCTTGAGGGGATCAGTCTATGACTAGATAACGTTTTTTATGCAGTAAAAGGGTCCTAAGCTGGCCCTTTCTACTGATAACCTAGATATGTGCAACGAAGCAAACATCCAAAAGAGGTACTCGAGTGAGAATATAGTCAAGGTCTCCTTGGATCCAAGCACACCGAAGAAGCTTGGCCAAGTGGGCCCTATAATAAACATGGAAACTAGGGATGAATTGGTGGCATATCTATGAGCCAACCACAATGTATTGTCTTGGACCTTCACTGATAAGCTAGGAACCTCAATAGAGCTAATGGTACATAAACTTACCATAGAACAGGGCTACAAACCTATCAAACAAACACAAATTATTTTTTGAAGAAGCTCTAGGTAGTTAGGGAGGAGGTCAAGAAGTTGATGGATGTCGATTTTATTAAGATATGTTATTATCTTGAACACTTATCCAATGTAGTAGTGGTAAAGAAGGCCAATGGAAACCTGAGAATATGCGTAGATTTTATAGATGATAAATATTGTCCAAAAGATAGTTTTTCTCTACCATAGATTCATCAATTAGATGATTCAATGGCAGGCCGCCAACTTTTAAATTTCATGGACATATACTTTGGTTACTATAAGATCCGGATGAATCCTGTTGACAAAGAGTACACTATATTTATAACCAATTAAAGATTATGTTGCTATAAAGTAATGCCCTTTTGACAGAAAAATATTGGGGTTATGTATCAAAACCTAGTGAACAAGATGTTTTCCAAATAAATTAGGTATAGTGTAGGTGGCATATATGGATGACTTGTTGGAAAAGAGCATGCATGCGGTCAATTATACAAAGATCTAGCTGAAGCTTTTAGGATACTATGTGAGTATGGAATGAAGCTAAACCTAACTAAATATGTATTCAGTGTCACTTAAAGAAAACTCTTAGGATTCATTATTTGTCATTGAAGGATTAAAACTAATCCTGATAAAATCTAAGCTATCCTAAACAAGGAGTCCCTAAGGACCATTGAGGAGGATACAAAGGTTAATGGGATGGATGGTAGCTCTCTCCCATTTTATAGCCAAATTAACTGAGAAATATCTATTCTTCTTTCAAACCCTTCTAGGCATCAAGTCAAATGGATTCTATTAGATACAATAATGCAAACAAGTCTTTCAAAAATTGAAGAGGTACCTTGCTTAACCACCCCTATTGACTCGGCCAGTCCTAGGTGAGAATCTCTACTTGAATTTGGCTATAGCACCAACTATTGTTAGTGTGAATCTAATTTGGCTATAGCACCAACTATTGTTAGTGTGAATCTAATCTAATCTAGAGATGATGAATACCCTCACAGAAAATGCTACACTAGCACTAATATTTTTGACTAAGAAGCTGAGGTTATATTTTTATGTGCATAAAATAGTTGTGCTGACTAACCAACATTTGTGCCGGATACTATAAAAACTAGAAGTCTTTTGAAGACTTATTAAATGGTCTATAGAACTAGGAGAAATTGATATACAATTCTAGCTCTTTGCTACTACTAAGGGCCAAGCTTTAGTTGACTTTGTAGTAGAATATATCGCACGAGAAGCAAAAGAAGGCACAAGCTTAGCCAACTCCCTAGGATGGACTCTATACGTGGATAGAGCCTCCAACTGGATGGACTGTAAAGCTGACATCCTTCTTATTCCCCTAGAAGGAGAAGAGTTGCCTTATATTGTCCACTTCGCCTTCCTTGCCACCGATAATGTGGCAAAATAGGAGGCCCTTTAGGCCAAACTTCGATTGACTAAGGAGTGTTCAGCTAATCTATTGCCATTTATTGCGATTCTGAATTGGTTATCAAATAAGTGCTATACAATTATAGAACAAATAATCCCACGTTGATGAAGCACCTTGAGAAGGTTCAAAGTCTACTTCCTAGAATTGAGAAGTATGAATTAAGGTATATTCTACAAGTAGAGAAATCCATGTTAATATGCTATCTTCATTGGCTTTTCTTAGCCTATGTGACCTTGCGGGCAGGACACCTGTAGAAATCCTTACTCGACCAAGCATTCTTGAACCCGAAGAGGCACTTCAAGTATTAAATAAGCTGACTTGGATGACCCCATTCTTTAATTACTTGCAAGAAAGTAGGTTACCCACTAATCCAATCAAAGCAAAGATGGTCAAGAATTTGACAGAATAGTACTCAATTAGAGACAGTGTCTATATCAACATGGGTATTCAATCCCCTATATAAGATGCCTAAACCAGATGACGCAAATTATGCCTTCCAGGAAGTCTGCCTAGGAATATGCAAGGAACACCTTGAAGAAAAGAATTTAGTATTTAAAATCTTTCATCAAGGCTATTATTAGCTGACCATAAAAACATAATGCCACGAATTTTGAGAAAGTGTAATAAGTGCCAGATACATAACAACGTGCTGAAGCCTTACCAACCGATCTAATCCCACTGCAAACCCCCTGGCCCTTTGTGCACTGGAGATTCGACATATTAAGACTTTTGTCGATAGCATTTGAACAATGTAAGTTCATAATAATCGGTATCAACTATTTCACTAAATTGGTAGAAGAGGCTTCTCTCGTTATAATAATTGAGCATCATGCTAAAGAATTATTAGACAAAATATTATATATCGATTCAGATACTAAAATCTGTAATAACATATAATAGGACTCAGCTCACAAGTAAAGCATTCATGGGAAACTGTGAGAATTTACAGATTCACCGGGCACATACTTTGGTCTCCTATTATCAGGCAAATAGCCAAGTGATGGTAACTAATCGAGTTATTCCCAATGGGCTCTGAGCAAGGATAGATAAGGCTGGTATGGCCTAGGTGGATGAGCTACCTTATGTACTACAGGACAATTAGACCATACCCAAATCCACCACTAGAGAAACCTTGTACAACTTGTATTTTATGGTTGAAGCAGTAGTAGTTATTGAAATCGGGCTACCAAGCTTGCAAATGTGTGAAACTATGCAAAATAAGGAGATGATAACACAATACCTGGACCTGCTATAGGAGGCATAGGAAGTGGCCTTGATCTGGACAAATGCCTACCAACAATGGGTGGCCAGATACTTTAATAAAAGTGTAAAACCAAGAGCCTTTGAAATAGGCAATCGAATTCTTTGAAATATAGATGCCACTAAATAAAATGAGTAACAACAATAAGTTATCTTCTACTTGGGAAGGCCCATTTGTCATAACCTCAAAAGCCTAGGAGCTAGGGGACCGACAAGCTATGAGCCAATTTGGAAAAATAGATTCTCTAGATGTGAAATGTAATCTAATTGAAAAAGTATTACTAATAGCCACCTACCTTATGATAGGCAACATAGTTTAACAGCATTCGGGGATAGATAGTTCAAGAACAATGACTAGACTATACATTAAGCTTAACCTGGGTGATAGCCACAGGAAGGGCCTAGCCCAACTCATTGTTACACCTTGCTTGGCCTACAATTTGACATAGCCGAGTGCATAGGCTACTATGTACGTTTTGCTACCGTGGGTTCTAGTAGTGTTAGTGCTATATTTATATTGTGTCTATAGTTGCATATGCCAATTATAACATTTGTACTTATCTATGCTTAAATGATATTCAATAGTACGTTTTATTTGCCCAATCCACAGCCCCCATATTGGTCAATTGCATACCTTCTTTGTTGTCTGTCCTCTGGGCTTTCTCTATTTAATTGCCAGGTTGCAATATATGCTATTAGGTGTTAGTATTAGTTTATTTTTAAGTTATTATCCTTCATTAATTTTGCTTGTACTATATATGATTGTGTTATTTGTATAATTGTCTACCATAATTCCTACTTGACACAAGATGAGGATTTGATCCCCATGTATGGGTCCAACTTGAAAACCATTTCTCAGTGCAAGAAATGCAAATGACCACTTATGAGTCCACATAATTCTGCACTGATGGGATGGATCCATGGTAGCCCGTAAAGTCCAACAAATGCATATAGAGGGCTTAGAGGAAAAACCCTTTGTCACATGAAAGTTTGCAGTGCCTAGTTCTAGGGCCAAGCCCAATCAAGATCGTTGGATGGCAAGATTGGGCTCACACCAGTCTTTGAAAGCTTCTTGCTGAAAATTGGCTGCAGAAGAAAGGTGCTCATAAAAGCTCCATATTATTTATAGGAACATATGTATGACAAAGCATGATAGGGACATTACTTTACAAATATGAAAATAAGATTGAGTACAAGATATAAATTCACTCTCAACGGAAAGGGATCAGTGATGTCAGTAGTAAGGTCGCGCAGGGTAGGGATATTGCTCCCATCATAGCTGGAGGCATCAAAGGCTTCTAAGTTCTGAATATTAACATAACCCAATCTCACACATGGCTCTAGTCAGGCAATGTGATCCTTGCAATCCTCGAAACTCCTGCATACCTCATAGTTCATCTACAATGACCCACCTCCGGTAATCTCAAAAGTAACGAGATTGAGAAGCGAAAAGCCGTTGGGACAACTCGTACATCTATAACTTCACTGCCTTGGCCTGTGGCACTGTTGAATCAATTTAGTGACTCCTTTCTCTCTCTCTCTCTCTCTCTCTCTCTCTCTCTCTCTCTCTCTCTCTCTCCGGAATCTGTTACACTTTTCTCTACTATGTTGATCCAAGTTTGGGGCTCCTCAACGATGGAATGGGAACGAGTGAGCTCCTCTCATAGTGCTTCCATCGCTTTAGTCGAAGAGGTAAGGTTCTGGGTCTGAAGACAAAGGAACGAGTGGTGGCGACCCCCTAAAAACACAATTTTGTGACCAATGACTATAATGGTAATAATAAACTAGAAGAAAATAGATGACAGGGGTAGACAACTACCCTCATCAAATTAGCCACACTATAGTCGGCCAACCATTGATAAGCAAGTTCTCCAACGTCGTGGCAAGGATAGCGGCACGAGTCAGATTTGCCTGAGTCGCAACATTCACCCAAAACAAGGCATCAGTGGTTTAGACATTCCAATAAGGATGAAATATGTTTGATAGCAAGGGATGGATATAACGGTATTTTCAAGAAAGCAAGTTGGGAATCCCTTGCCGAGTGGGGCTACAACATCCAGCCCTATGCCCAACTAAGCAAAAGCAGAAACGTTCGGCACGACTTATGACTGACTGGGGGCTAGGGCCCTTGGAGCTACTTTGGACTGAGTGGGAACTGCTGCAAAATCTCAACAGATGGCTCCTTTCGCATATGGCTGTTGACAACTGAAATGGGCAAATCCCATTATAGGCATGGGATTGGGTCCGAAGGATGGACTCAAGGTAGGGCATATAAGGGAAGAATGCCCTAACGAGGCGGTTATAAAGCAACAGGCAAAAGCTCCTAAGCTCATTGAAGAACCTCCTATGATGTCGGACTCGGGTGGTCCCTCACTCAGTATGTCAGTCCTTGCATCTGGCGGTGTCTCCTCCGAATCGGATGATGAGCCGTCTACTTCCTTGACCTCCGAATCTTCAATGGTGATGCTAGCCGTCACCTTGTTTCCTGATGATTCCATCCTGCTCGCACTTGATGAGGTCCGAGCCTGGTTGGACCTCCGGCGTTCAATAGGTGAGGTTGCTGATTTCGAACGAATGACTGGTCTCCTCTTTTTACCAAAATTGGGGTTTCCACCTCAATCCTGGTTTGCCACCACCTTCGTCGCAATGGCAAATCGAGCCCCCTCCATGGCTGGACTCCACCCCACTTCTAAGAGTTCCTTTTCCTTTAGAAGGGATCTTATTTCACCATACTTAGTTGAATGTATCAAGGTGAGCTTAGTTTGGATGGAGTGAAGGTCGATGCTTGGAACATCGCCTCAAAAGGTGGGATTCAACTCCCCTAAAGTAGAATGTGCAGACCACCCATGATTGCATTTTAAGAAAAATAAATGAGTTTTTTAATTTTTCACCGAGCCTGGGTTTCTACTTCAGAATGATGGGGTTCCCCGAAGAGAAATGTAAAACTCACCAAAATTTTTTGCTTCCATATTCAATACAGCCCTTGCTACCATGGAAGATACTAAAAATTTTTGTTGGTGAAAAAGCACTCATAATGTAACAATGCACCTAACAGTGTTTAGTTTATGCAGTGCCAATTTCTTCCAAGAGCATTTAAGTGAGCTATTAATTCTGTAGCCAGTGAAAACTGTACACCCACCTTGAAAGTGGCAACATAAAAACTGATGCAGTTCCCCGGTGGGAAAGATGTCGTCTCATCTGGTCTAGGGATAATCATTTAATAATCTAAGAAAAACACAATACCTCCATTGTAACTTCTATAAATCATGTATTGAAATGTGTAAAAGGATGTTAAATACACTCTCCATGCCCATGGTGGGAGGTGATATTGAAAAGTTTGAGGGGCAGACTCTTAAATAAGTGTGTTGCCTCATCGTCCTAGTGCTAGTATCCCACTTGGGACACATGGCCTAGGCACTAACAGCAGATGGCATCTTGCATACAGTGTTGGCCGCATGCAGGGCACTAAGAGCCCACCTGCCCTATGCCAGGTGGTGAAGGAAGTTACGGCTGACTCCTACCGATCCTGGTGTTAGCCCCCCCATTGACCACAGTGTCAATCGACTTCGGGTTAACCACCAGCTAACGTTGGGGCTGGTGCTGTCAACCCAAGACGGCGCTACTGACCTTTGTGAGCCAGTGCCATAATCAACTATCGTAGGCCTATGCAGTGCGGATGAATGACAAGTTCAAATAAATGATCACTGCAGATGAATGAGAAGTTTGAGATGTTCAGATGAACAAAAAATTTGACTAAACAAGAAGTTCAAATGAATGAGAAATTCTGATAAATGACCAGTTCAAATGAATGAAAATTTGAATTAATAAGAAGCTAAAATGAACAACCACTACGAATGAGCGAGCGGATAGCCCGCGTGAGTAAATATCAACCTTAAAAGTTAGGGGCAGTGTTGGAATATGGAGAAATAGGTCAAGCCCAAATCCTAAATACATCGAATAAAGAAACTTAAATTGGCAACAGAATCCAAAACAATGTACCTAGGCCTGGTAACCAAACTAACTAGCCTGTCTCAACTTTTTTGGAATGAGCTATTGACTAAGATCACTGTTAAGCAGATTAATAGTGATCGTTATGTGACAATTGGTTATAATGCCATCATTAACTGGGTTTGTACCCCCTTAGGAAAGTTGACTTGGCTAGGGCTTGATATGAGTTGAAGAATGATAGCTAAGGGGAGCAATGGCCAGAGAATACTACTAAGTCGGGGGCTAAGTTCAGCCAGGTATAGCCCTTGCTAAAAAGATGCTACCAAGGCTCGGCCTAAGGTCAACCGAAGCACAATGGACAAAGGGGGCAATGGCCTAGGAATATAGCTGGGTAGGGGTATGACTTCATGTCACGTCTTCGATCCTAAACTTCAATTTATAGTTCTTAATCCATAATTAAGTCAAATCATTTTTTAATCCTTTGAATTTAAAAATTTAATTGTTTATTACATTGGTTTGACCTTAAACCAATATCAGAACATGAATTTGTATTAAATACCGATAAATGATTGTTATAATAATATAAAAATATTAAATCACAAGATCCAAAACATACACTTCGACACCTAATATCAATAATTATATGATCTCAAACTATTATTAAGAAAAAGTATTTCAAC
>JAODPA010060068.1:0-11215 GCA_025585075.1 Nepenthes mirabilis
ATAAAATAAAATCAGGAAAAAATAAAATATTAAAAAAATTTTTAACCATGTGATGGGTAGGCTCATAGCTGGCAATCCCAATAAGAAAAGGGCGCAAAATCCAGAAAGGCCCAACTTGCGTTAGACAGTCAACGCTACTGCTCTGCGTACAAACAAACGGCCAAAAGCACTCTTTCGAGATGGTCAACATTTCTGTTGATCGGAAGTACTGTAGCGGTAGGCCGTGAAAGACGTTAAACCTAATACGGACCAGGCCCAGTTTGGCAGGTGATCCCGTACATGAAAAGCAATGATCCTTTCCCTGATTACACGCTTTCCTTAAAGTCGATCTCCTCTAAAAAGGTAGCAACGGTTTAGTACCAACAATGGAGTCTCACGGTCCCAAAAACATGAAAGGAAAGTAGATAATTTTGAGATCCGTTACACCACCCAGAAAGGAAACGATCCATCAAATCACGCCAGTCACGCCCACCAATTCAAAGAAGGTTGCCCAGCGTCAGGCTAAGGATCATGCGCTCCTAGCCAAGGAAGGTCGCTCTCCTCACCATTTATATAAGCTCAGAGTCTCCACTTTGAAAGGATGCTTTCTAAGACAATAGACGCTTTCTGATACAATCTGAACCACGAACGCAAACAGTGCTTAAGGAAACTCTCTCTAAAGTGTTCACCTTCCAATCCTACTCTAAGCATCCGGATTACAGTCTTTTCTCGCTCTCTGAGAACCGTCCTCCAAAGCTTCCACGCTTTCAGGACGTAGCTTCCATTCGTTCTTTACGGACATCGAGTTGAAAATCGTACTCTCAACGAGTCACGACAATGCCTCTGCATCTACAGGCCAACACTCCCGCCAATCTCATTCTCTTTCTTTTTTACTTACCAGCCCACCTTCTAAAGTTCAAAGGCTTGTTATTGACTTGAGCGTCGAAATGTTTTTGGTGGGACAATGTCTCGCAGGCACCTGACCTCTTGTTTACTGTATTAGTGTGCAGGATTCAGACTCAGCGAACGGTGTCGGATCAAATCAACCACCTGAATCCAAAACTGTTCGAAGTCGGATCCAGGTACGCATCATTGGCGCCGTCTGTGGGAAGCGCCTATAAGAAGT
This sequence comes from Nepenthes mirabilis, assembly GCA_025585075.1. Lineage (NCBI taxonomy): Eukaryota > Viridiplantae > Streptophyta > Magnoliopsida > Caryophyllales > Nepenthaceae > Nepenthes > Nepenthes mirabilis. Next base: position 1,106 of record JAODPA010060068.1, read on the forward strand.
GTTAGGTGACCAAGTCACTGGACGGTATCATATATGTCCAAGTCGCTCCTAACGACAGCACCAAAATAATAGGAGAATTTGACCATCGAGACGAAGCAACCTTGCAGCAAGTACAGTCTGGTGAGGCAACCGACTTAGTCCCACTGAATCTAGACGATCCAGAAAAGTGCGTACGAATCGGCGGCTCACTCACTGGCGCGCTACGCGAAGAACTTATCTCATTCCTGCTATGGAATGCTGACATCTTTGCATGGACTCCCACTGACATGCCTGGGATTTTAGACCGGGTAATGGTCCACAAGTTGAGTCTCGACCTAGATCGAAAACCCGTCAGGCAGAAATGGAGAAACCATTCAGTGGAAAAGTTAATCGCCATCCGGGAAGAAATAAAGAAACTGCTGGATGCTGGATTCATCGGGGAGGTTAAATACCTTGATTGGCTCTCCAACGTAGTCTTGATAAAGAAGAGCAACGGGAAGTGGAGAATGTGCGTCGATTTCACTGACGTTAACGAAGTTTGCCAAAAGACAGCTTTCCTTTACCGAGGATTGACCTCCTGGTAGACTCAACATCCGGACATGAGTTCTTGAGCTTCATGGATGCCTATTCAGGTTACAACCAGATCCGGATGAGTTTGGAGGACGAAGAACATACCTCGTTCATGAAGACCAGAGGACCTATTGCTATAAAGTGATGTTCTTTGGATTAAAGAATGCGGGAGCCATCTACCAGCGACTGGTGAACAAAATATTCGAAAAACAGATCGGCCGCAATATGGAAGTCTATGTTGACGACATGCTCGTCAAGAGCAGAGTTATGGGTGACCATATTAGCGATCTGATGGAGTCATTTGAGGTGCTCCGCGAGGATCAAATGAAGCTAAATTCGGCTAAATGTGTCTTCGGGGTGGCCTCCAGAAAATTCCTAGGTTTCATGATCTCCCAACAAGGGATCGAAGCAAACCTAGAGAAGATCAAGGCCCTCGCGGACATGGCTCCCCCCCGAAGCGTCAAGGATGTCCAGCGACTAACTGGACGATTGGCAGCCTTGTTCCGCTTCCTAACGAAGTCTGGCGACAAATATCAGCCATTCTTTAAGGCGCTGAGGGGAACGAAATCAAACGATTTTCAATGGACGACAGATTGCCAGGCTGCCTTCGATGAGTTGAAGCAGTACCTGATTAGCCCGCCATTACTAACATTACCCAAGGTTGGCAAAGAGCTGTACTTCTACTTGGCAGTATCAGAGGTGTCTTTAAGCTCCGTCCTCGTAAGCCAGGACTCTGATATCCAACGGCCGGTCTACTATGTGAGCAAAATATTGATCAACCCAGAGACGCTTTACCCGGGCACAAAAAAGTTGGCCTTAGCTCTCATATTCTCTGCGCGAAAACTAAGGCCCTACTTTCAGGCGTACCGCATCGTAGTTCTCACTGACCAGCCTCTAAAGAGCATACTCTAGAAACCCGATGTTTCTGGACAGTTGGTAAAGTCAGCTATCGAATTGGGCGAGGTCGACATTGAGTTTAGATCCAGGTCAGCCATAAAGGCACAGGTTCTGGCTGACTTCATTGTTGAAACCACGACCCCAATTCTCGAAGAACAGCCCTTAGAGAACGCGGAAAAGCGCATGAAAGCTCTAAAATGGATGCTCTACATAGACGGACCATCCACAGACATGGGTAGTGGGGCAGGAGTGGTCCTCATGACCCCCGACGAGTTTGAGGTGAAATACTCCCTTAAACTAAACTTTCCGGCTACCAACAATGTTGTCGAATACAAAGCCCTGCTAGCTGGGTTAAGATTAGCAAAGGAGTGCTCAGCTAAAAGACTGTCTGTTTTCAGCGACTCTGAACTGATCGTTAACCAAGTTAATGGGAACTTCGAGGCAAACAACCCACATATGGCCAAATACTTGGCTAGAGCAAAGGAGGCCGTCCGCAACTTCTACAATCTAACCTTGGTCCATGTTCTCAGAACTAAAAATTGAAAGGCCGATCAGCTGGTAAGAGTAGCGGCGGCCGAAAATCCAGAACAGTACTTGACGAAAATGAGGAAGGTTCTGAGCGCTCCCAGTATCGAGGGACAGGAGGCAATGCAGGTCTCCGAAACTGAAAACTGGACGACACCCTACCTAAGGTATCTAGCGGACGAAACATTGCCGGAAGATGCAGAAGAGGCTAGGCGGATAAAGAGAACGGCTGGCTGGTACACCGTAGTCAACGGGCGGTTGTATCACCGTAGCTACTCGACTCCGTACCTCCGTTGCCTAACCCCGGAAGAGGTGGACTACGTCTTGAGTGAAGTGCACCTTGGGATTTGCAGATCGCACGTGGGCATCAAGAACTTAGCATTCAAAATCATGCGGTAGGGCTACTATTGGCCATCGATGAAAAAGGATGCACTCAAGTTTGTAAAAAGGTACGAAAGCTGCCAGCTTCACGGCAACCTTCGCCACGAGCCGTCCGCCGAGCTGAAATCCCTTCTAGTGCCGTGGACCTTCGAACAGTAGGGGCTTGACATTCTTGGCCATTTCCCATTACAACCGGGCAAAGAAAGTTCATCATAGTAGGCATCGACTACTTTACAAAGTGGGTCGAGGCCGTCCCGCTGGCCAAGATTACAGAACACAATGCACTTGTGTTCGTCTGCCAGAACATCATCAGCAGATTTGGGGTTCCAGAGGTCATTGTGACTGACAACAGAACTCAATTCTCGGGGAAACGTTTCACCAAGTATTGCACTCTTGGGATTAGGCTGGTCCACACTTCGGTGGCATACCCTCAAGCGTATGGATAGATGGAGGTCACAAACAGAACGCTACTCCACGAGCTCAAGACCAAGTTGGAGGACGCAGGGGGCTCTTGGGTAGACGAGTTCTCCTCAGTTCTTTAGTCTTTACCGAACAACTTCGAAGGAATCAACGCACGAGATGCCATTTAGCCTCTGCTACGGGATTGAAGCGGTGATCCCGGTTGAAATCAGGATTCCAAGTCTTAGGGTGGAATCTTTTGACCTGCAAGTTAACTCCCAAAAGATTCGGGAGTACCTAGACTTACTAGAAGAAGCCCGCAGTGCCGTTAGAATATGAACAGAGGCCTACCAGTATCGAGTCGCCCGCTACTACAACAAGAAGGTGAAAGCGAGGCAGTTCAATGCTGAAGATTTGGTCTTATGGAGTATCGAGGCCACAGGAAAGGTGGCCGGCCGAAACAAGCTCTTCGTCAACTGGGAAGGGCCTTTTCTAGTCTTCGCCGTCTTGCGAAACGAGGCATACAAGTTTCGGAATCAGGGTAGGAAGTTGGTCCCGCGGACGTGGAACGCGATCCACCTCAAATGCTACTACCTGTAGAGACCCAGGTATGTGTCTTGCATTTGTGTGCACGATTCGATTAGTAAAATAAGTGTTTCCTTAGTATGCTGCATGTGCATATATATATATGTGGTTCTCATTGCAGGTTCAAATCGACCTAAGTTGCCCCTAAGTCAAGAGGGTCTTCACCCTCTCGTTACTAAACCCTAGTCATCCAAGCGGCTCATGAGTAGTCGTATTTAAACCCTGGCCATCCAGGCGGCCCATGAGCGGTCGTATTTCAACCCTGGTCATCCAGGCGACCCATGAGTGGTCGTATCTAAACCTTGGTCATCCAAGTGGCCCATTAGCGGTCGAAAAAATCATAGGGGGCTAATACAACACGCGCGGCGACCTCTTTTATAAGAGATAGCATGATCAGCCAGCGATGGTCGACGGGAGCGAAACGCTCCACCAAAGCAGGCCGCCCAAGTCTACACCTAGGCAGCGCCGCCCAAGTCTACACCTAGGCAGCGCTGCCAAGCTTTACTCACGGGCGAACTCTAAGTCGACTTAACATACATAACGGCCTAGAAGACACATTTGAAAACAAAGATGGCGGCCAACTCGCAAGTCTCTCTGCCCAGTTGGCTGCTAAGAATGCCAAAAAGCAAAATACAAAGGCAAGAACGTGTGACAAATACAGGGCTATTTGTATTATTGTTAAATCAAGAGATACATTATTGAATTCAAAATATATATATATATATACAATTGCAAAAGCTATGGAGGCGGCGATGGCTTTTGACTGTCTCGAGGCTCCCCCACGAGGCTGCCTTGACACTGTGCTGACCGGTTCGACAAATTGATATGATCCACGGGGAAGTCAGGATCAACCAGCCGCACAATATGCCAGCTAATGTTGACCCCTTCATACAACCGCGCCAGCATCATGCCCTCAACCTCGTTGGGACGGATACGAAGACTCAAATCATTCTCTAAGGTCGCTATCTGCCTAGCAAGTTGATCAATGCGCCATTTGGCTCGCTCATTCTCCTCCTTCAAACGGGCGACCTCAGCTTTCAAACTCAGGTTCTCCGCCTCAACGCCCGTCAGAACAGTCTCCAAGGCGGCTGTGTCCTCACGATGCTCAGCTCCCAGAGCCGCCAGCTTAACTTCGAGCCAGGCTATCTCTTTATCCCTATCAGAGATCACCAAGTCTCTCTGCCTGAGCGCCTTAGCTATTACGCTCGATACTCTGTCCGTCTGCATAAAAAAGAAAAAGGGGATTAGAAAGAGCAAATCGAAAGGAAAGGCGGGCAACAGAGCTTATATCTCCTAGATTCTCTGCGCTGGTCTTTCTGGCCTCGCACCCAGTTCTGACGCAAGCAGCGGTGAGCCAAGAAGGGGGCCCACGTCAGCGGGACAGGCGGCGACCTCAGCCATGAACTCTGCCATGGGATCCTCTGGAGTGCCCTTCCTTCTGGCTGGCTCTCTAAAAACGGCGGGAGACTGCAAAATCTGCTCCTTTTGCTCCGCTAGAATCACCACAATAGGAGATCCAACTGACGGCTCCTGCGGCCCAGGCGCCTCAATGGGTGGCTCCCGAGTCGACTCCGATGGCGCAAGCTGGGCCAGGACAACGCCGCTGCTCAGCTTGATCTTATAAGCCTCAATGGCTGCCTCAACTTCTACCCTAGATGTGGCACAAACGCCCGTAAAACTTCCGGCAGAAAGATAATTAGGCCCAGAGGACGACGAAGAAGGCGCCACCAACGCCGCCTTTTTTCGGCTTGGACTGGGAGGACTTGAATCAGTTAGACGGGGACCAATAATGTTACCATTCTTCCTCTTCTTTTTCTCGAAGACCTTCGGCGGCGGGATCCTCAATTTTTGGATTAGAGACGGAGGCCCCCAATTGGCCTTCTTTGCCTCCGCAATAGAGACCAAATACTCTCTTCGGAAGTCTCTAAGGTTCTTCTCTGTCAGCTCAACCAGCCACTCCAGGGAGGCCGTCTCCGCCTCCGAAGGCGCCACTGTGTACACCTCAGGTACTTGGCCCCACTCCTTAGGCAAGGGCCAAGACTCTCTCACGTTAACAAAAAAGGACCGGTTCTTCCAGTTCTTGGAGGAGTCGTAAATGGCGGTGCTAATTTTAAGACCACTACGGGGAGACAGAGATCCACTTCGCTCCCTGGTTGATCTTAAAGATCGCCCTCACCATTGACATCGTCAACAACCTCGAATGTTGATGGAGAAAAATGCAGAGGGAGCACAAGTACCTGACGGCGTTGGCGTGAAACTGAGCGATAGGGACCTGAAGCGCCCGGAAGATTGACATCAGTTCATCAGGGACTGGAAGGCGGAGCCCACTCCTCAAATGGGCTTCTTGTATGGTCACGAAGCCCGTGGGCAGCAAAAAGGCTCTATCGTCCTTCCCTGGAATGCGGAAGGCGATCTCCCGAGGAATGTTGAACTCTACATACAGGACTTTCACGTCAGTTTCTCTCAAAATGGAGGCGATGTCTGCGACGGAAGATATGGTCAGGTCTAGGGTCTCTGTTTACTTCTTCACAAAATGAAACGAGGAAGGCGAAGAAGCACGGATGGCACAAGGAATTCGAAATGAAGCAATCAGGCGGTTTAAAAACCCACGTGAACCCAAAACTGTCTCAAAAACCTGTGCCATCATTACCGCCGCGTGTCATTTTCCTAGAAGAAGGCTGTCGAATCGAGTACTCCGGCTCATTAAATGCCATGATCTTGAATGTACCGTGTAGAGACACGTGGCGTGCTTTTCTGGCAGGACGGCTAAAGACCAACGTTTCCTTCTCCAAGTTGTGCGGAAGCTTCCCAAGAACGGTCAACGAATTCGGTCAACATTTTGGAAGCTCTCAAGGCACCTCTTCAGATGGGTAACGACTCCGCCAGCAGAAGCAAGCACATCCCAGCGTACAAACAAACGGCCAAAAGTGCTCCTTCGAGGCGGTCAACACTTCTGTTGACCCGAAGTACTGTAGTGGTAGGCTGTGAAAGACGTTAAACCTAATACGGGCCAGGCCCAGTTTGGCAGGCGATCCCGTACACGAAAAGCAATGATCTTTTCCCTGATTACACGCTTTCCTTAAAGTCGATCTCCTCTAAAAAGGCAACAATGGATTCAGCGCCAACAATGGAGTCTAACGGTCACAAAAACATGAAAGGAAAGCAGATAATTTGGAGATCCGTTACATCACTCAGAAAGGAAACGATCTATCAAATCACGCCAGTCATGCTCACCAACTCAAAGAAGGCCGCTCAGCGTCAGGCTAAGGATCTCGCCCTCCTAACCAAAGAAGGTCACTCTCCTCACCATCTATATAAGCCCAGAGTCTCCACTCTGAAAGGACGCTTTCTAAGACAACAGACGCTTTCTGATACAATCTGAACCACGAACGCAAACAGTGCTTGAGCAAACTCTCTCTAAAGCGTTCACCTTCCAATCTCACTCTAAGCCTCCGGATTACAAAGTCTTCTCCCGCTCTCTGAGAACCGTCCTCCAAAGCTTCCACGCTTTTAGAACGTAACTTCCACTTGTTCTTTACGGACATCGAGTTGGAAATCGTACTCTTAACGAGTCAGGGGAACGCCTCTGCATCTACAGGCTAACACTCCCGCCAATCTCATTCTCTTTCCTTTTTACTTACCAGCTACCTTCTAAAGTTCGAAGGGTTGTTACTGACTTGAGCGTCGGAGTGTTTTTAGTTGGGCAACTTTCCGCCGGCACCTGACCTTTTGTTTACAGTAGTGGTGTGCAGGATTCAAATTCAACGAACGGGGTTGGATCAAATCAACCACCCGAATTCGAAATTGTTCAAAGTCGAATCCAGATACGCATCACCATAAAAATTAAAATTTTAGATGAAAATTTACAGAAAAATTAAACAAAGAAAATCAAAATTTTGAAGTAAAATTAAAAATAGAATGAAAATGGGATGAAAAAAATAGAAAAGTGATGAAGAAATGTAAGAATAAAAATAAAAATTTAGATTTTGAAAAAGAAAATGAAAAAAAAAATTTGAACATGAAATTAAATAGCTAAAAAAGTAAAAAGGTTTTATTTTTCCTTTTGTTTTTTCTTTCACTTGTCAATTTTCTTATTTTCTTAATATATTTATTTTGTGTTCTCTTTCTCGTTTCTCTTTTTTCTTTTATTCTTTTTCTTAGTCTTACTTTTTTTTTTACTTCTATTTGCAAAAAGAAAAAAAAAAAAAGACATGGTGAAAAGTAAACTAATAAACAAATATGTTTTTATTGTTTTAATTTTCATTGTTACTTTTTTATTTTTGATGGGTATGGCTAGAATGAAGTCAGCTCAACTTAGAGATACATAGGAGTCCCAAACGACGACGGCCCATTAGAAGACGTATCTGAGCCCATTAGGCAAATTGTGTAACGATTGAACTAAGGATATGACCCAAATCGCCAAGTATTAAAGGTTTATAATAAAACACTTACTGAATAGCTTCAAGCAACGGCTGCGTTGATCTCAACAGTTTAAAGCTAGGTAGTCCAACCAATGAATTAAAGCGATCGTTACATGAATATGTAACATAAGAGGCACCATACCAACGCATCGATTCAAGGGTCTGCCAACTAAACGGCGCTTCTCGCTATAAATATAATATCTTCCCCATAGAGGGGGGAACACATGGACAGAGAGATGATTGACAACGATTTACACCAGACTACAATTACGTGAGGTGAAAAGACACTCCATCAGGCGAAGACGCAATTTTCAAAGTTTGCCACTCAACCTGATGAGTACAACAAATGGAATATTTTCCTCCAAAAACAAACTCATTTTCTTGTATCTCTCTCGTCCAAAAAGAAAGATTTCTAATTTGAGCGCCAGAGAATATATTGGGGAGTGAGTCCGATATACCTTTTACCTATTGTTTGTCTTATTATGGTACACATGATCCAGATTTTGAATTATAAAGACCGGACTCGCTTCAATTCGAGCAATCAGGTATAACCAGGCGGCTCTCTAATTTGTACAATAATCTAGGTATTTGAGACATATTATTGGCACCATTTGTAGGAAAGACAATAGTCAAACCACTCAACCATAAATAAAGGACATGGTAAATTCCAGGACCTGGACCAGCCTACCGCCCAAGGATGTTATTTCACATGGCAATGATCCGACTGAGGGTAGTCATAGAATTACTTATCTAGCCACAAATGTAAATGTGGAGATGCTAGCGACCCAGTTGAATACAATGTCCAAGGTCCTCCAAACCATTTGCAATAGACTGGAGGAGCACCTATTAGGGGCTTTATCCTCCAACTTCCAGACTTTTGTATCCATGGGGAGGAACTAGAGAATAAATGGCCGACCAAAGAGGTGATTCCGCAACCTGATGACCTTGAGGCCCCCGAGGCCACAAATGATAGGGCCCAAACTTGGCTGGAAGGTTGACTAAATCTTATTGTATGGGATGAAAGCCCAAAGCAGTGAAATCCACACTGTTCTCGAGATGACTAAGTCTCATACAGCACCTTGCCGAAAAGAGCTACAGTCAGTCGGTCCAATGCATCTCTTCTAACCACTCGGAGTTGAGAACCTTCCTTAACCCTAAGAAGATTGTGTCCACCCCCAGGTGGAAGAAAAAATTAGAAAGATCGAGTAGCAGTTGTTTCCAAGAAGCACAGACAAACACTTGACCGACCTAGGTAAGTCACCATTTACGAGGGAGATCAGGATGTTACAACTCTCTCACAAGTTCAAATTGCCTACCCTGGAGCCCTACGACGGAAGTTTTGATCCTATGAATCATTTGGATTATTTCCGCACCATATTGGGATTCCGTGGCTAGACGAGCATTTCTATGGCTACCCTCGATCGAGTCATTACTACGTGAAATGACGTCATTAGGCAGTACGCTGGTCTAAGTCCCAGTGTTTGTCATGTCTTCTATTTGTGGTTGAGTGGTTTGACTATTATTTTCCCTATAGACAGGGCTAATGATGCATCTCGAAGATCCGGATTACTATATAAATTAGGGAATCGTCTTGTTACTCAAATTGAAGTAGGTCCGGTCATCGTAAGCCAGAATTTGGATCCTATGTATACAATAAGACATATAAGATGTAAGAGATATACGGAACTCACTCTTAGGTATATCATCCGACGCTCAAGTCAGAAATTTTTCTTCTTGGACGAGAAAGATGCAAGGGAATGAGTGCGAGAATACAGTGAGGATGGGGATAAGTGTTTGTTTGAAGGGCAATGCTCCATTTGGTACACTCGTCAGGTTGAGTGGCTAACTCTTAGAATTGTGCACTCGGCTAATGGAGTGTATTTTTGCCTTACGTAATTGTAGTTAAACGTAATTCTTTGTCAATTCTCTCTGTATGTATATTCCTCTCTGTGAGGAAGAGGTTGTATTTATAGTGAGATGCGTTATTTGATTGGCGGACCCCTACATCAATACGTAGGCATGGTACCTTTTAGAGGTGAGGGGCTTTACTTGTTCGTGTAACGGCCACTTTCATTCAATGGTTGGACCGTTTTGCTTCCAACTATTGGGATTGATGTAGGCGTCATTTGAAACCGTTCATTGAGTGTTCCATTATGAACATTTAATACTTAATGATTTGGGTCTCGTCCCTTGGTCCAACTGTTGCGTCATTTGTATTATGGGCTCAAAGGCGCCTTTTGTTGGGCCATCATTATCTGGGCCTCTTATGCATCTCTGAGTTTGACCCGTTTCTAACTATACCCATCAATATATTTGTGTGTGTATTTGTGTATATATGTGTTTTATTTTTTTT
>JAODPA010060079.1:0-11214 GCA_025585075.1 Nepenthes mirabilis
TGACAGCAACATTACAAGTCTTAAAAACGCAATCTCAATAAAATCTAAAAACTAATAAAGTAATAAAGAAGCCTTAAAATCTCTCATCACAAAATTCCTAAAATTTGAGATCTTCTCTATCTTAAATCTTGACAACAAATACACGATCTCTCTAACCTACTATTGATTTCTCTACTCTAGAGTAAAAAAATATATGGGTAAATTAAATATTTAACAAGTAAATAAAATTTGATGGGTATACTATAGTTGGACTGGCCCAATAGTCAAAGATAGCCCAAATCTTGAAAGGCTCAAACATGCGTCCGACGGTCAATATTAACGTTGACCGACTAAGGCACAGGCGGGCGGCCAACTCACGTTCGAGATGGTCAACCTGTGCGTTGACCAGAATCATTGTAGCAATAGCCCAAGAATAAAAAGGCTTTTCACAGGCTTGGCCCACTTGGGCATACACTCTAGCAGGCGGTCAGCAATGGCTTTTTTCCTAACTTTGCGCTGTCCATAAATCCACCCAACTTCAAAAAAGGACATTGACAGGATCGGCAACTTTCCTATAAGGAAGGTGCTAGATCTTCCCAATTTCTGCCAATTAGAGCCTTCCAATGGTAATATACACGAAAGGAAGGTAGGAAATTTGGAAAGCCGCTACCCGCTAAAGAAGGAAGCAATCCCAGCTAATTAGGCATAAGGAAGGCCGCCTAAACATGGCGCAGGAGATCGCACATTCCAACTAAGGAAGATCACCCGACCGCCGTTAAAATGAACCCTAGAGTCCTCACTCAGGGCACACCTATTTCTATGCCTACCATGCCTACTACAATGCTTTTTACTACACAAACATATGCTCTCGACTACGCATTCCATGACGATTTCGTACACTCTCTCTGCGAAGCATCCAAGCGTGCTGAGAGAAAGAACACAAATCAAAGGCATACATGCGCTCTTCCTGTTTACAAACGCCTACTGCCTTTACCCACCATCTAGATTCAAGAGACGACATTACCTCTCTTTTATCTGGAAACCTATGCACTCTTACACTCTCCTTCTCAATTCTCATTTTCAGTTACCTTCTCAAATTTCAAAGGCTATTTACTAACTTGAGCGTTGGAGTATTTTCGATGGGATAACTTTTCATCGACACGCTGACCTCCTGTTCGTTTTAGTGGTGTGTAGGATCTTCACTCGGTGAATGGAGCTAGAACCAGACAAGCGGATCAGCCCGAATCTGTTCAAAATTCGGATCCAATGAAGTATAATTGGCACCGTCTGTGGAAAGTGCTTATGAAAAGCAGCCCACACTCCCCCACAACACTCTCTTTTCACTGCCAAACTAATCCGCAACGGTGAATACGAGAGCCCAAGCTAGCGATCCCGCTAGAGACGCCACTTCTCCTGACCAGGACCATACTGCTGGAACCCTAGTTAATGGGAGACAGGCGGGGCGCCTGCGGCTGTCTTTCAACGACTGATGGAGTAGATGCAAACCAACATCTGTCTGCTCCAAATACTCTGCTCTCGGTAAGAGCAGCAACGGCAGGGGGTTCTGTCCGCAGCTGTCCCTACGCTGGCCACCACAAAATGTGGCCCAAGGAAAAAGAAGCCAGCTAGAAGGCCCAAGAGGCTGGCAAACGATCAGATCCCAAACTCTTCACGTGCTCTAGGCCTGAACAGGCCTGAAGAGCGCTCTGGAAGCACAACGTCGGGAGAAAGTCCGAAAATAAGAAACCCCCGATACTCTCGAGCGAAGAATGAAAACTCAATCTATGAGCGAGCCTCCAAAACTACAAGGCCCACTGGAGGTAGTAGCCGTCCGGCTAATGAACCCTTCGGGGACAAAATAGAGTTGAGGGTTTACCTCAACTCTAAGAGATCTGCCAACGCTGGTCACATAGATCCACGGGTGGATAAGATTTGGAACCACGTGTTTAAGGACGATAAGCACGCTGTTGACCTTGACAGATCTTTCTTCACAGCAGAAATCCTAAATCGTCCACTGTCCACCAAGTTCAAGATGCCTTTCCTTGACTCATATGATGGAGCAGTGATCCAATTGACCATCTGGATCACTTCTGCACCCATCTGAGACTAGAAGGGTTGGAAGATTCAGCGATGTGCCGCTACTTTTAGCTCACACTGAAGGGAGATGCTTGCATCTGATTTCATCACCTCCCTTTGGGCTCCATCAGTAGCTTCCAGGAGCTCACAGATTTCTTCCTGGCTCAATATGCCTCGAGCCGACGGGAAGAGAAGCAGCCATGGCACCTCTCCCACATCAAGCAAAAGTCAAAAGAGAACCCGTGGAGATTTCTAGACCGCTTTGTGATAGAGGCCAAGCGGATTCCCCGGATCACGGAAGATATAAAATTGGGCAGTTTCATCACCATGCTGACCTACGGGGACTTCTTCAAGAACCTAGCAGACAAGAATCTCCAGACCTTTCAGGAGGCGGAGTCAATCACCGGGCTTATGCAGCGGCAAAGGAAGCCAACAAAGCCAAACGCCCAAAACGGGTAGACTAGTCTCACCCATTCCCTGGAGAGGAAAAAAAAGAAAATACAGCAACGGTGATCACTCCCGTCGGAAGCAGCACAGAACTGGGCCGCCAGAACGCAGAGATTATGGGCCCACCAACTTTACACCCCTAATAGATACACGCTCAAATGTCCTTATGCAGATCTGCGAAAAAAAATTCTTGAAATGGCCAAAGCCACTGAAGGACACTGGGAACCAATCAAAATACTGTGATTTCCACCGCTCTGCCAGACATTCTACTGAAGACTGCAAGACATTGCAGAGGGAGATCGAGGAGTTGATTTGTAGGGGCCACCTCACCAAGTTTATCAAGGGCCCTAGGCAGAGTTCTGAAACAGCCGGCGAAGAAGGGCTGGAGCCGTCTCCGTCCCGAAATCGGGTTGCGGCAGGGGTGGTCAATATGGTCACCACCCGACCTGCTAAAAATCCAGCCGACAACAAGGAGCAGCAGACTGAGAGGAAGAAGCAGCGCATGGCAGACAACACAATTAGCTTCAGTGATGATGACTTGACTCATGTAATGTCCCCCCATGCTGACCCCCTTATTGTATCCATGTTTGTGTCAGACAGTGGTGTCAACTACTAGTTGAAGTAAGTGTTTATTGATAATGGTAGCTTAAAGGACTTGCTTTATTTGGATACTTTCTTTAAATTAGGCTTAAAAAAGAACCAATTAAAATCTACCGATGGCCCATTGTATGGCCTTGACAATGAGCCAGTGTCCATCCAAGAGACAATCAAACTGGAGGTCACCCTGGGCACGTATCCAAAAACAGTGAGTCGTACGCTCACCTTCTTGGTGGTCGACCTGCTCTCTGTTTATAACTCTATTCTAGGCAGACCGTGCTTAATAGCGTTTAGGGCAGCCACCTCGATTTCACACCTCAAGATGAAGTTCCCAACGCCTTATGGTGTAGGAGAGGTGTTAGGCGACCAAGTTACTGGGCGGACATGTTATATGTCTCAAATTGCCTCTAGCGGCAGCACTAGAATGGTTGGGGAACTCGATCATCGAGACGAGACAACCCTACAGCAAGCGCAACCCGGCGAAGCCACAGATCTAGTCCCACTGAACTCGGAGGAACCGAAAAAGTGTGTACAGATCGGTGGCTCCCTCGCTGGAACACTGTACGATGAATTGATCACGTTCCTGTGAGGGAACGCTGATATTTTCTCGTGGACTCCAGCAGACATGCCTGGGGTTCCAGCTAAGGTGATGGTTCATAAGTTGGGGCTTGATCCTGGCTGGAAGCCTGTCAGTCAGAAGCGGAGGAACCACTCCGTAGAAAAGTTGATCGCTATTGGGAGGAGGTGAAGAAACTACTGGACGCACGATTTATTAGAGAAGTCTACTGTCCGATTGGCTCTCTAACGTCGTCCTGGTGAAGAAAAGTAATGGAAAATGGCGGATGTGCGTCAATTTCACAGACAATAACAAAGCCTGCCTAAAGGACAGCTTTCCCTTGCCCATGATCGACCTGCTAGTTGACTCGACGGCTAGACATTAGCTGCTAAGCTTCATGGACGCCTATTCGGGTTACAACAAGATTTGGATGAGTCTAGAAGACGAGGAGCACACCTCATTCATGACGGATCAAGGCACCTACTGTTACAAAGTGATGTCTTTCGAACTGAAAAATATTGGAGCAACCTATCAAACGACAAGTCAACAAGATGTTTGAAAAATAGATCGGTCGCAACGTGGATGTCTACGTTAACGATATGCTCATCAAGAGCAGAGTCACCGGCGACCACATCCGTGATGCTGAGTTGTTTGGGGTGTTCTACAAGCATCACATGAAGCTGAACCCGGCTACGTGTGTCTTCGGAGTAACCTCTGGTAAATTCTTGAGTTTCATCGTCTCCCAACGGAAGATTGAGGCAAACCCAGAGAAGATTAAAGCCCTCGCAGACATGGCTCTCATGTGGAGCGTAAAGGACGTCCGGCGATTGACTGGACGGCTAGCAGCGTTGTCTCGCTTCCTCGCAAAGTCTGGCAACAAGTACCAACCCTTCTTTAAGGCCCCAAGAGGGACAAAATGCAACGAGTTTCAATGGATAGCAAACTACCAGACAGTCTTCAAAGAATTGAAGCAGTATCTGGCCAATCCGCCATTATTGGTGTCGCCCAAGGGCGGAGAAGAGCTGTATCTCTACCTAGAAGTGTTAGAGGTATTCCTCAGTTTCGTCCTCGTATGCCAGGACTCTGACATTCAACAGCTGGTCTACTACGTGAGTAAAATGTTGACCGGCCCAGAGACCCGCTACTCACATGCAAAAAAGCTGGCCTTAGCACTTATATTCTCCGTGTGAAAATTAAGACCATACTTTCAGGCGCACCGCGTAGTGGTCCTTATTGACCAGCCTCTGAAAAATATAGTCCAAAAACCCGACGTTTCTGAATGGCTGGTAAAGTGGGCTATCCAGTTAGGCGAGTTCAACATTAAATTTCGGCCCAGACCTACTATAAAAGCACAGGCTCTGGCCGACTTTATTGTTGAGACCACGACCCTAGTTCTCGAAGAACAGCCCGCAGAAAGCGCGGTACAACTTGATGGAGTTCCAAAATGGGTACTCCACATAGACGGATTGTTTACAGACACTAGCACGGGTGTTGGGGTAGTTCTCATGACCCCAGATAGGTTTGAAGTGAAGTACTCTCTCAGACTCGGTTTTCCGACAACCAATAATATTGTCGAATATGAAACCTTGTTAGCTGAATTACGATTAGCAAAGGAGTGCTCTACCAAGATGTTGGCGGTCTACAACGACTCCGAACTATCATTAGCCAGATTAACGGTGACTTCGAGGTAAGCAACCCCCACCTCGCCAAGTACTTGGCAAAGGCGAGGGAGGCCGCCGAGGGTTTTAACAAACTAACCCTGGTTCATGTTCCCAGAACTGAAAATTGGAAGGCAGACCAGCTGGCTAGAGCCGCTGCAACCGAAAATTCAGAACGGTACTCTAGGGACATGAGTGAGATTCTGAATGCTCCCAACATAGAGAAACAGGAGGTGATGTTGATTTTCGAAGTGAAAAACTGTATGATGCCCTATCTTAGCTATTTGACTGACGGATCATTGCCAGAAGATGCAGAGAAGGCTAAGCGAATAAAAAAGATAGCTGGCTGGTATACTGTGGTTGACGGGCGGCTATATTGTCGTGGTTACTCAACCCCATACCTCCGATACCTAACTCCCGAAGAGGCTGACTACGCATTGGGCGAAGTGCACCTTGGGGTTTGCAGAGCACATGTTGGTGGAAAAAAAACTTAGCTTTCAAGATCATACGGCAGGGCTACTACTAGCCCTTAATGAAAAAGGACGCGCTCGAATTTATAAAGAAGTGTGAAAGCTGCCAGCTTCACAGTAACCTTCACCACCAGCCGTCCGCTGACTTGAAGACGCTTCAGGCCCCTTGGCTCTTTGCGCAATGGGGGCTCGATATTCTTGACCCATTTTTCATTGCCACGGGGCAAAGAAAGTTCATCATCGTGGGCATCGACTACTTCACTAAATGGGTTGAGGCCACCCCACTAATGAAAATCACATAGCACAACGCTCTCGAATTCCTCCGCTAGAACATTATTTATAGATTTGGCATCCCAGAGGTCGTCATGACCGACAACGGGACCCAGTTCTCAAGAAAACGCTTCACCAAGTATTGCGCCAGCCTTGGTATCAAGTTGGTCCATAATTCGGTGGCATACACCCAAGCAAATGGACAGGTGGAGGTCACAAATTGAACGCGCGAGACGCAGGGGGTTAAAGACCAAGCTGGAAGACGCAGGGGGCTCTTGGGTAGACGAGCTCCCCTCAGTTCTCTAGTCTTACCGGATAACCCCAAAAGAACCAACGCGCGAGACACCTTTCAGTCTCTGTTACGGGACTGAAGCGGTAATCTCGGTCAAAATTGGGCTTCCAAGTCTTAGGGTGGAATCGTTTGACCCACGGGATATCTCCCAAAAAATCAGGGAACACCTAGACTTGTTGGAGGAAGCCCGCGACACCGCCAGATTACGGACAGCGGCCTACCAATATCGAATTGTCCGATACTACAACAAAAAGGTAAATGCGCAATAATTCGATATTGGGAACTTGGTCCTACAAGTCGTCGAGGCCACAGGCAAATTGGCCGGCCGCAACAAGCTCTCCCCTAATTGTGAAGGGCCTCTCCTGGTCTTCGCCGTCCTACGAAACAGAGCATACAAACTCCGAAACCAGGACGGAAAGTTGGTCCCACGAACATGGAACGTAATCCACCTCAAACGCTACTTCCAATAAGGGACCCAGGTATGTACTGGCATTATTGAGTGTACGCATTCGCTTACTTATTTCAATTTGTCAAAATAAGTATTTCCTTAGCATATTGCCTTCCCTTTTCTGTGTGCATATATATATGTGTTTGCTTTGCAGGTTTACCCAACCTAGACTGCCCCTTAGTCGGGAAGGTCTTCACCCTCTCGTTACTAAACCCTGGTCATCCAGGCGGCCCATAAGTGGTCGAATATGAACCTCGATCATCCGAGTGACCCATTAGCAGTCGTATTTAAACACTAGTCATCCAGGTGACTCATAAGCGGTCTAGTATGAACCTCGATCACTCAAGCGGCTCGTTAGCGGTCGTATTAAATCCTAATCATCCAGGCGGCCCCAAGGTGGTTGAATCTAACTCTTAGTCATCCAAGTGGCCTGTTAGAGGTCAAAATCTTAGGGAACTAACGCAGCACACGCAACGACCTCCTTCATGAGGAGATAGTGTGATCAGTCAATGATAGTCGAAGGGAGAAAAATTCTTCTCTAAGGCTGACAGCCCAAGTCAACACTTGGGCAACGTCACCAGGCTTTACTCACAAGCCACCACAACTAGGCCAGCTAACACATACACAGTCGTCAACTAAAAAACCTAAGGATTTCACTCCTTTGGCAGTAATGTAATGGCCGCCAGCCAACTGAGTTGGCCGTTCAGAACAGCAAATATACGAAAGAAATAGACACAGTGGGAGAATTCTCATTTTTTTGTTAACAAATGTATTACATTATACATGATACAAGTAAAATGGGAAGACCAAAAATTGACAAAAAGCTAGGGAGGCAACGAAGGCGACGCCTGACTGTCTCGCGGATCCTTCACGAGACTTTTGCGGGTTTGGGCGGACCTGTTTGACATATTAAGCAGGTCCACTGGAAAATTAGGGTCAATAAGCCGCGCGATACACTAACACATATTGACCCCTTCCCACATCCACGACCACATCAGTTGCTCAATCTCGTGGGGCGTATTTAGAGGCTCATGCGGTTCTCCAGCTCTGTCAACTACCCGCCAAGCTGGCTAAGGCGCCCGGTAATTTGCTCGTTCTCCTCCTGCAGTCGAGCACTCTCCACCTTCAGGTTTGCATTCTTGGCCTCTGTGTTGACTAGAACGGTTTGCAAGGCGACAACATCCAACCGGTGCGCCGCACCCGAAGCCGCCAGCTTCGCGTCTAGCCAGGCGATCTCTGCCTCCCTGTCAGAGATCACCCGATCCCACTGGTCAATCGCCTTCGCCACAGCGTCCAACACTTTCTCCTTCTGCACCAAATGATAAAGAAAGTCAGAGACTTTAAAGGAGAAGTTGCGTAAGAAGCGTCACAGAAAATTATACCTCCCAGACTCTCCGTGTGGGAGTATCAGGCCTGGCCTCCAAGTCTGGCTTCAGCGGCAGTGGGCTGGAAGCGATGCCCTCACAAGCGGAGCTGGCGGCGGCCTCCTCCAAGATGTCCTCCAAGAGCCTTTCATCAACGTCGTCCGCGGCGGCAGCAGACCTTCCAGCGATGGCCTCCACTATAGCCGCAGGAGGATCAAGGTCAATCACCGGCTACTTAGCTAGCATCTGCGTGGCTGGTGAACCGACTGACAGCTCATGCGCCTCCACCGGCGGCTCACAGGCTCGCTCTGGTAAAATCTCCATCGTCATCGCTTGAAGAACAACCTGTGGCGTAGGCTGCACCAGTATAATGCCTCCGGCCCCAATTTTCAGCATGTCCTCAAACGTCTTCTCCATCACAGTGGCGCTGCGAGGACCATTGCAAATCCTGACAGCGATGTAGTCCAGCCCCGAAGACGATGAGGAGGGTGTCTCCACAGCCATCCTCTTGGGCCTGGGGCTGATGAAGTCATCGTCAGTCGGGCGTGGACGGATGAGCAGGCCCCTGGAGTCCTCCTGTCGCATCATAACCACCGGCGACGGTCCCTTGAACTTCTAGACGGGAGAAGGAGGACCCCAATTCACCTTTTTAGTCTCAACCCCGGAGACCAAAAAGTTTCTCTTAAAGTCAGAAATGTTGGTCTTGACCAACTTCCTTAGCCACTCTAGGGACACTGTCTCAGCCTCCGACGGTGTCCCAGTGTAAACATCGGCACTTGGGCCCAATCCTTGGCCAGGGGTCAGGTCTCGCTCACACTCACGAAGAAGAACCGATTTTTCAATTCTTAAGCGAGTCGTAGATAGCCGTATTAACCTTCAAGCCACTGCGTGGAACCAAGGAGACCCACTCTCCACCATGGTTGATCTTAAACAGACCCTTTACCATCGGTATAGTTAACCGCCGAGAATGCTTACGGAGAAAGATGCAGAAAGAACACAAATATCGTATAGCATTGGCGTGAAGCTGTGCGATGGGGACCCGTAAGGCCTGAAGGATCAACTGTAAATCGTCTGGGAGAGAAAGACGAAGGCCGCTCCTCAGGTGGGCCTCGTATATGGTCACGTGTCCCGCCGGCAGCGCAAAGGCTCTGTCATTCTTCTCCAGAACCCTCCACGCAATGTCCTTTGGAATGTTAAACTCTATGCATAGCTCTTTTACGTTACCCTCTTAAATAATAGAGGGAATGTCAGCAACAGAAGTTGAAGTCATGCTTTCAGGAAGGTTAGGATTTTTCTGGAATTGCAGAAGGAGGACGGGAAAGCAGATCGAAGACGAAGAAGCAGAGAAAAATTCATAAAAAAATACTAAGTGTGAAAGAGGAAAACTTAACAGGCAAGTGTGAACGCCTTAAACCTCCTCGAAAAGGCACACCATCATTCCTGCCACATTTCGCATCCTAAATGGGCTCCCTTTGAATAAATTTTCTGACGCATTAATGGCTGGGATAGTGGTTCAATCGTGTGAAGACACGTGTCTACTTTTAACTTGACAGGCCGGCTAAGGGCCACGCGTCGCTCAGGGCTCATACAAAGTTCTCTGGATCTGACCAAAGACGGTCAACAGATCCGGTGAACATTCTTCTCCGGATCTGGCCAAAGACGGCTAGCAGACCTATTCAACTTTCTGCTTAGGATCTGATCAGAGATGGTCAACAGATCTAGTCACCTTTCTTCTTCGGATCTGACCAAAGACGGTCAACAGATCCGGTGAACTTTCTTCTCCGGATCTTCACCGGATCTGACCAAAGATGGTCAACAGATCCGGTCAACTTTGTTCTCTTGATCTGACCAAAAACGGTCAATAAATCTGATGAACTTTTCTTCTCGGAGTCTGACCAGGACCGTTAACAGATTCTGTCAATGCCTCACCCTTTCGTAGAGTTCTTCGAAATTTTCAAGAAGCAAAGGACAGTGAAGGACATCCTATCATGAATATGCCAGAGGCCAGAATTTTATCCACCGGCATGGGAGGTTAGTGATGGGTATGCTATAATTGGGCTGGCTCAATAGTCAAAGAAGGCCAAAATTCTGAAAGGCCCAAACGTGCGCCCAACGGTCAACGCAAACTTGACCAACTAAGGCACAAGCAAGCGGCTAACTCGCGGTCAGGACGGTCAACCCGTCCGTTGACCAGAATCACTGTAGCAACAGGCCAAGAATAAAAAGGCTTTTTACGAACCTGGCCTACTTGGGCCCACACTCCAGCAGGCGGTCAGCAACGGCTCTTTTCCTAACTTTGTACCTTCCATAAATCCACCTAACTCCAAAAAAGGATATTGACAAGATCGGCGCCTTTCCTATAAGGAAGGTGCTAGATCTTCCCAATTACTGCCAATTGGAGCCTTCCAACAGTAATATACACGAAAGGAAGGCAGGAAATTTGGAAAGCCGCTACCCGCCAGAAAAGGAAGCAATCCCAACTAATTAGGCAACTCGTACTTTCCTCACAAGGAAGACCGCCTAAACATGGCGAGGAGATCGCACCTTCCAACCAAGGATGATCACCTTACCGCCGTTAAAATGAGCCCTAGAGTCCTCACTTAGGGCACGCCTACTTCTACGCCTACCACGCCTACTACAATGCTTTCTACTACATAAACATACGGTCTCGACTACGCATTCCACGACGATTTCAAACACTCTCTCTGCGAAGCATCCAAGCGTGCTAAGAGAAAGAACACCAATCAAAGGCATACAGGTGCTCTTCCTATTGACAAACGCCTACTGCCTTCACCGACCGTCCAGATTCAAGAGACTGCATTACCTCTCTTTCATCTGGAAACCTGCGTACTCTTACACACACTCTCTCAATTCTCATTTTCAGTTACCTTCTCAAATTTCGAAAGCTGTTTACTGACTTGAACGTCGGAGTATTTTCGGTGGGACAACTTTTCATCGACACGCTGACCTCCTGTTCAATTTAGAGGTGTGTAAAATTTAAATTCGGTGAACGAAGCCGGAATCAGACAAGCGGATCAGCCCGAATTTATTGAAAGT
>JAODPA010060090.1:0-11213 GCA_025585075.1 Nepenthes mirabilis
ATTATCATTATTTTACAACATTAATATCTATTATTATTCCTGATAGGTACTGATACCAATGGTCCATTATTAAGATCTGTTCCCCTATAATTGGGCCCTGATACCACAGAGATCCAATAGGCCCAAGAAGTCTAGGCGCTAGAGCCAACTCGTGTAGCACAATGGACTTGAGGTCCACTTAGGCCCGTGGACTTAGGATGGGACTCGAACATCATCACGTCTGCAAAATCGGCGTATCAGATATTAGGTGACTAACCCTGTCAGATTGCAAGAAATGATGGTCAGGAGAGCACGCGACCCTGTAGAAATGACATCACACCAGGCTTGCATACACGTAACCTTCCTAACACGGCAAAATGAATTTACGAAGTTGATGACATGATCTCCTACACACGCCAACCCTATGTGGACTCCTCTCTAAGGAAACCTCACCACTATAAATACATTAATTGTTTACCAAATAAAAGATCCAACATTTACACTCGATTAGCCATTACAGAGAGAAAGAAAAAAAAAAGAAAAATTTGAGCATATTCCGTAAATCTCCTTGTAGCCAAGCACGTTATAGTGAAACAACTTCTCGAACCAAAATCACGTGGTTTTCCTTTCTCATTTAAGAGAAAACTTTTTACGTAAAAATTTTGTGCGACTTAATCCTCGTACTCTCTTTCTCGCTTCATTCATCCTTTGTGTTACACGGGTCTTACCTGAGTACTCAAAAAGAGTCCACAAACTTAGCCGGATCCTTGTCCGTTCAACTTACGTAAGATTCGAAGACGCAACATTGGCGTCACGTGTGAAAAACGATCAAAAATCAATTTTTCACGTTTTTCAGAAATCTTCCAAAAGTTTCGTTACAATTTCCCCAAAGTCAAGTATGGTAAACACGAGAGCACAAACAAGTGCCCCTGTCAAAGACGCGGCCACACGTGACAATAGCCCTATCGTGTATGTTAGGGTGGAAAACCATCCAGATCCAGTGGTACGGGCATTGGCCATAAGGATAGACGATGTGTCCAGAATCGTCTAAACCCTCTACTCAAAAATGGATGAGTGGATGAATGGAACACATTCCAAGGCCTCTTAAACTGTGACAACTCAAAATAAGGGCAGGGAAAGAAATACCCCCAACAAGCAAGCTGACCAACACGAGACCCCGAGGACCCAAGTTGCCTCAAACAACAAAGTCCTTCAGCAACTTGAAGGTCGCTTAGGTCCTTGGGTTCAGGAGGAGAGCTTAGAGAGGCGCAATCCTAGCTCCCTTCGGAGCAACCAGGAGAGCGCCGTTCAGGAGGTGACTCCTCGTGATAACACCCCTCCTAGGATTAGGGGGCCCCAGAACCGCAAGCAGTACAAGAGCCACATGAGTTGAGGAATTGCCTCAACCAGAAGAATGGGGTGGCCCCACTCCATGTGGAGGGGAGACTGGAGAAGGTGGACAATCGAGTCTTTGGTAGAAACAACGGAGGAGGAGTTGGCTTACTCTAATCTTCGTTCACGGCGGAGATTAGGACGAGACCACTCCCTCAGAGGTTCAAGATGCCAAACCTCGATATATACGATAGGAGTGTTGACCCCATGGATCATCTTAATCACTTTCGCTGCACCTGAGCCTCCAAAGCTTAGATGAGATAACCATGTGTCAGTGCTTCCCTTTGACACTTAAGGGTGACACAAGAGTACGGTTCTACGGACTGCAAGCTGATTCCATTCAGTCCTTCAGTAAGTTTTCTCTCGTAGTTTGCCTCCAACCAAAAGATAGAGAAGCAGCCCTAGCACCTCACCTGAAGAAAGCAGGTGCCAAAGAGATCTTGAGGGGATTCCTATCCTGATATATAGCAGAGACCAGGCAGATCCCAAAGTTGGCCGATGGGATGAAGCTGAACGAGTTCTTATCCGCCCTAGGAGGAGCTTTCTACAAGCACATCATTAATAAAGGTTTTCAGATGTTCGCAGAGGCCGAGACCATGACGCGAGCGTACATCGTGGCCGAAGAAACCAATGACACGAAGAGGCTAGAAAAGGATGAAAACTCTTGCCTGAGGAAGGTGAAAGAAAAGAGAAAAGGTGGGGACCATCCAGGTCCCCAGACAATAAAAAAGCTGTATAAGTCCGAGCAGGTCGTTCGGAGAGAGACCAGGCCAATAAATCTCACTCCCATAAACGATACCCGTACCAACATCCTAATACAGATTCAGGACGATAAATTTTTAAAATGGCCCAAAGCACTAAAGAATCCTGAAGGTGACGACCAATTAAAATACTATCATTACCATCACTGCGGAGGCCACAGTATGGAGGACTGCCGGACATTGCAAAAGAAGATTGAAGAGCTAATAATGAGGGGTCATCTCAACCGCTTCCTGTAAAAATCCAGACAAAGCTTTGAAACAGAGGATGATGTTGAGGCTAACTAGCCCAGAAACGAGTGGCCATGGGGGTTGTAAACATGATATCAACTCGTCCGATCCGTGAAGATGCTCGGGAGATCATCGCGGCCAAAAGAGCAAGGGTAGGAAATAGGGATGAAGTTATTCGCTTTAACAATAAGGACATGGCTCATATAGCTTTCCCTCACTCTGATCCACTGATTCTAACTACACTCGTTTCAAATGGAGTAAATGATTGTTAAATGAAACGAGTTTTTATTGATAATAGAAGCTCAAGAAATTTTATTTATCTTGATGCTTATTTTAAATTAAGGTTTAAGAGAAGTCAAATAAGAGTAATCGAATGACTCCTCTATGAATTTGACAATAAGCCAATACCAATTCAGGATGTCATCTAACTGGAAGTCACGCTAGGGATATACCCGAGGACTTTGTCCAAGGTTCTCAACTTCTTGGTCGTGGACCTCCCATTAGTTTACAACGCAATTCTCGAATATCCTTACTTAACCGCCTTTGGTGTTGTCACTTTCATCCCGAATCTAAAAATAAAATTTTCGACTCCATTTGGGATTGGGGAGGTCATTGGAGATCAAACTGTTGGACCGATATGCTATCTGTCCCAAGTCACGCAGACCCCTCTTCCTCAGCTTCTTGAAGACCTACACCTACGAGACGAAGCGATATTGCAATAAGCACAGTCCAAAGAGCTAAATATCTAAGTTCCATTGGATCCAAGAGATCTAGAGAAGTATGTCCAAATAGAAAGTTATCTGCCCCAATCCGTCCGAGACCAGCTTATTAATTTCCTGTAGAAGAAGTCGGATATTTTTACTTGAGTGCCAAGTAACATGTCCGGAATCTCCACAAAAATAATGGTCCATAAGTTGGATCTGGATCCTCGTCACAGGCTTATCAGGCAAAAGTATAAAAATTATTCAATGGAGAAATTAGTGGCTATACGTGAAGAGGTGAAGAAGTTTCTGGATGCTAGATTCATCCAAAAGGTATAATACACATACTAGCTATCAAACGTGATTATGGTAAAGAAGAATAATGGGAAGTGGAGAATGTGCATGGACTTCATGGATCTCAATAAAGCATACCCCCAAGTACAACTTCCCTCTACCCAAAATTTATCAATTGGTAGACTTAACGTCCAGCCATGAGCTTTTATATTTTATGGATGTATATTTGAGTTACAACAAAATAAAAATGAGCCCCAAAGATGAGAAACACACGTCATTTATGATGGACCAAGGGACTTACTGTTATAAAGTCATGCCCTTCGACCTCAATAATGCAGGCGCAATTTATCAACGGCTCGTAAATAAAATATTCAATGACCAAATCAGACGGAATATGGAGGTATATGTGGACGACATGCTGGTCAAAAGCAAGATAATCAATCACCACGTTCAAGATCTAGCCGAAACCTTCAATGTGCTCAAAACTCACCAGATGAAACTCAATCCAAGCAAGTGTACATTTGGAATGGTATCTGAAAAGTTCATAAACTATATTGTTTCACACCGAGAGATCGAGGCTAATCCAGAAAAAATCAAGTCCATCATTGATATGAAATCTCCTCGATCAATAAAAGAAATCCAAAAACTCATTGGACGGATAGCTGTTCTCTCCCGCTTTTTGGCCAAATTGGCCGAGAAGCACCTATCGTCCTTTAAGGCCTTGCGAGGAACGAAGACCAACGGCTTTCAATGGAATAATGACTACAAGGTGGCGTTTCGAGGACTTAAGGACTATCTATCAAACCCTCCCCTCTTAGCTTCTCCCCAACCAAGCGAGGAGCTATACTTGTATCTCCCTGTATCCGACACGACCCTAAACTCGGTGTTGGTATGACAACAGTATGATAGACAGCAGTCTATATATTGCGTGAGTAAGACCCTGGCGGATGCAGAAACCAGGTACCCCCACATAGAAAAAATTGCTCTTTCATTGGTATATTCCGCTCAGAAGCTCATACTGTACTTCTAAACGCATAAAGTAGTAGTCCTGACTGATCAGCCATTGAAAGCAATCTTATAGAAACCTGAGATGTCAAGACAATTGGTCAAATAGGTTATTGAGTTAGGAGAGTTTGACATTAAATTTCGTCCGATGCTAGCCTTGAAAGGTCAGGCCCTGCAGACTTTATCGTCAAAACAGTGACCCCGGCCGTTAGAGATCCACACCATCATGATGCAGACAAGCCAAATGAAGCAACAACATGGACACTGTACGTTGATGACTCCTCAATAAAGGACGGTTGCTCAAGGGATCAGAGATAAAGTATTCAATGACCCATGGGTTCTCGATCACAAATAACACCGTGAAGTATAAAGTGTTGCTAGCAGGACTCTAGTTAACCAAGGAATGCTCTGCCAAAGACTTGGTTGTCTACAGCGACTCTGAATTAGTCGTGAACCAAGTCCGCGGACACTTTAAGGTTAACAACCCACAACTATCCAAATACCTATCCAAGGTCCAAGGCTTGACTGCAGACTTTTGAAAAGTAGAATTTGTTCACATCCTTAGAGAAGAGAACGGGAAGGACGACATGCTAGCAAGGGCAGCCCCTTTCGGAGACCCAGAACAGTATGCCTGAGGAATGCGAGAAATTCTAGACAAGCTAAGCATCAAGGACCCTAAGCCACAAGTGATACAAGTCTCGAGTACAAATACTTGGATGACTTCCTACTTGAGGTATTTGTCCGACGGAATATTGCCTGAGAACAGGATGCAAACGCAGCCAAGAAGGTGAAGAAGACAGCAGGTTAGTACACTGTCATGGATTGTTAATTATACCAGTGCATGTTCTCAGTTCCTTGCCTGAGGTGTCTTACTCCCGATAAGGCAGATTATGCCGTTCAAGAAGTGCACCTTGAGATTTGTGGATCACATATTGGGACAAGAATCTCGCTTTCAAATTCATGAGGTAAGGGTACTATTAGCTAACCATGAAGTACGATGCCATTAACTTCGTACACAAATGTGAAAACTGTCAAGTTCACGGCAACATGACTCACCAACCGCATATTGAACCCCGGGCACTACAATCACCATGGCCCTTTGCTCAATGGGGGCTTGACATTCTCGAACCTCTTCCGGTGACGACAAGGTAGAGAAAGTTCCTGATAATTGTAATTAACTATTTTACGAAATAGGTCAAAGCTGTGCCCTTAGCAAAGATCATAGAGCAGAATGCTACAGATTTTGTCCGGTAAAACATCGTGAGCAGGTTTGGGATTCCCGAGTATATTATGATCGATAATAGAACCCAATTCACTGGAAAGTAGTTCACTAAGTACTGTACCAGCTTGAGGATTAGGTTGGTCCATACGTCGGTAGCGTACTCACAAAACAACAAGCAAGTGAAGGTCATGAACCACACAATCTTGTATGGCTTCAAGACAAAGTTAGAATGCTCCGGGGGCTCATGGGTACACGAACTACCGTCCATCCTTTGGTCATACATGACCACCCCGAGGAAGCCCACGAGGGAGTTCTCATGGAGGTCATGGGTACACGAACGTAATGTCAATCTCATTGAATGCGCGTTTAATGCGCTTTAATAGCAGAAATGGTAGCGTAAGCTAAGTTCTCGGATTTAGAGGGAGTTCTCGGATACAAATGCGCTTTAATGTACTCGAACGTGCCTTCATCAAAGCCTATGATCCCCATATTATTCGAGGACATCTTTGGATCTCGGGTAAATATCCGAAGACAAAGATCATTTATATATGCCTAACGACGCCTAAAATCTAAAAATTCCTCGAACTTTCTGGTCAGGCCGTTGACCTTGAAACTCCCTGGACGCTTTGGGCAAAATGCAAGCTTCAGCGAGTTCTCGGACATCCCTGGACTTTTTGTTTCATCCATATCCATAGACATTTGTAAGAAGCAAAGGCACGAGCGAATTTTTCACGGAGAGAACCTTTATGCAAGACTTATTCGCGACCACTGGACATACCAAAGGGTCAGAGTACCTAGACCCTTTGGCATGGGGGCTAGTGATGGGTACTGATATCCAGGGCCCACTGTTAAAATCTCTTCCGCTAGAGTTGGGCCATGATACCATAGAGACCCAATAGGTTCAAGAGGTTCAGACATCAGAGCCAACCCGTGTAGCACAATGGACTCAAAGTCCACTTAGACCCGTGGACTTAAGATGGGTCCTGAACGCCATCTCATCTGCAAAATCGACGTGCCAGAGATTGGGTGACTGATTCTAGCAAGCTGCAAGATAAATGATGGCTAGCAAGGCACGTGACCCTATAGAAATGACATCATACCAGGCCCACGTACACGTGACTCTATAGAAATGACATCACATCAGGCCCGCGAGTATGCAACCTTCTTGACACGGCAAAATAGATTTACAAAGTTTATTGTAGGATCCCCTATACACGCTAACCCCAAGTGAACTCCTCTCAAGGAAAAGCTCATCACTATAAATACATTAACTATTTACCGAATAAAAAATTATGCATTTACACTCACTTAGCCATTATAGAGAGAAAGAGAAGAAAAAAAAAGACTTAAGCATTATGTAATCTCCTTGTAGCCAAGCACATAATAGTGAAACAAATTTTTGGACCAAAGTCCCGTAATTTTTTCTTCTTATTTAAGATAACGCTTTCCCTTCTCGCTTCATTCATCCTTTGTGTTGCACGGGTCATGCCCAAGTACTCAAAAAGAGTCCGCGAACTCAACAAAATCCTCATCCGTACGAGTAACCAAAATCCAATAACGCAACAATTCCTATTTATTATTAATTATTTAATACGTATTATTATTAATATCAAAATATAATTTTATTACTAAATTAACTCAATAACCCGAGTCGAAATATCGGGGTGTTACTATAGGCCTTGATGCCAAATCTTCACCCTCAAAGCATTACAAATAGTCCTCACCGCCCTCAGTCAAAGGGGAGGGGAAAAAAAAGAAAAGGAGGAAAGACTCTCAATGGAGAAAGAAACCCTCGAAGGAATGAGAAGAGAAGGAGCAGTGGTGTCCTCCTGAAAATAACCCTTAAAGGGTGAGCAACTCCCAGTAGAGGACAACTCTCAGTAGAAGAAACACCCATGAACGATATTCAAGAGCCAAAAAACAACCGAGTTCCCTTGCCCAGCACAGCTCTTTCTCATTCATGGTGAGCCACTCCTCACCGAGTGCATTCGTGATGAGCCACTCCTCGTCGAATGCATCTATAATGAGCTACTCCCTGCTAAGTGCATTCAAAGTAAGCCACTTCCTGTCGAATGCACTCGTAATGAGTCACTCCCTGCCAAATATATCCACAGTGAGCCACTTCTCATCGAGTGTATCCATTTGAGTCACTCCCGATCGAGTGCATCCATAGTTAGCCGCTTCCCACTGAGTGTATCCCTAGTGACTCACTTCCCAACGAATGCATCTCTAGTGAGTTATTCCCCGTCTAATATATCTAGAGTGAGCCACTCCCTATCGAGTGCATCCCTAGTGAGCCATTGACCAGTACAACCAGAAAGGAGTCCAAATATTCTTCCTCTCCAAGCTGCCCCCTTGAGGCATATCAACAGGCGTCAATCCACCTCTTATATCTCCATTTACATGTAATTTTGCATTATTCAGTATCCTTCTTACATCTTTTCATTTTCTAAGAAAAAATTTAGACTTGAGTATCGACAGATAAATCAGGAAGTGAGTCCCGTAAATCCTCTGACACTCATTTGTAATTTGTGGCGCGTAGGTTCCAAGTTAGCAGTAACGAAAATCGGACCCGTTCTAACTCGACCCGTAGTAGAAGCTTAAGTAACTCTCTAGCCCATACCACAACTGAGAAATCAAGGACGTATCAGTACAATATTTCATTTTTGTTCATAGTATATCATCGATGGTTGAGAAACACAAAAAGTCAGTTAATGAATAAAATCTAATCATATCATAAGATGAGTATATATATATATTTTGGGGTAAGCAATTAAAATGCATTAAAAACAAAAGAAAAGAAATTACAACACCTATATTCTAATCCACGTATTTTGTCGACTTGGAGGTAGAATATAACAGTAAGGGCATCCCTTGAGCACCATGACACAAATCATGAAAACAAAAACACAAACATAAAAGGCCCTATTCATCAACCTCGGACCAAAGCTGGATCACCATCTCTGCCAGAAGCAATTAATCTCTGACATGTGCAATCATGGCCAAGTAGATGTCTCAATCATTTGCATCTCGAAATTACTAGTGGACAATTCCATCTCGATCAATTACACCACCACAGTCATTTAGAAAGGCTACAACCCAAAGTAAGGCAATGCATACCTCGGGCAGTATGCATCACCTCAGTCATTTACCTGAAACAGCAATAGCCTTGCAGACATCCTGGCCAAAAGCATATATCTCGGCCATTTGCAACTCGAAAAAAAGAGCCTCGGTCATTTGCACATCTCATCTCGGGCCAAAAGTACAACAGACCAAATGAGGTAAAAGCACACCTCGAGCAAAATGCAACAAATATCAACAAGACTCAAGAATTTTGCAGCAACCAGAATCATGAGCAAGACTACCACCGCGGTCCCAGGAAGCAAGCACAAACCCGCACTCTACATGAGCCCACAATCTTGTTCAAAAGACTGCATCTCGGAATTACTAGTGGAAAATTCCAGCTCGGTCGTTTGCACCACCACAGTCATTTAGAAAGGCTACAGCCCAAAGTAAGGCAATGCATACCTCGGGCAGTAAGCATCACCTTGGTCATGTACCTGAAGCAGCAATAGCCTCAGAGTTTCAGCTTCAGTAATGCTCGGGCAACAGCAGGCATCAGGAAAATAGATACAATCAGCCAGTCAACCCTATAAACCAACCAAACCTGCCATCCGACCAATCATGCACAACAATCATTTGCACACCTCATCCCGAGCTAAAAGTGCAACGGACCAAATCTGGCAAATGCACACCTCGG
Source organism: Nepenthes mirabilis (assembly GCA_025585075.1). NCBI lineage: Eukaryota > Viridiplantae > Streptophyta > Magnoliopsida > Caryophyllales > Nepenthaceae > Nepenthes > Nepenthes mirabilis. The sequence goes on from JAODPA010060090.1 coordinate 9,343, forward strand.
GCAGCATGCATCATACATCAGCAAGACTCAAGAGATCTGCAGCATAATTTAGCAGCAGAATTCATGGAGCAAGCTGAATATTAGCGAAATTTAGTCCCACGGCAACATCCATACTTGATTCACCGGCTCATTATAGACATCACGTCGAAAACCAGAAGGCTCAGATTTTCCTTCCTAGCTCTATGCAAAGTTCACAATAAACAAACTGGAGCAGTATCTCAGACCAAATCAACCCTCACGGCCACACCAGCATACACCAGAATTTAGCCTCGTGTAGGCAAACCAACAGGCAACTCTATCCATGAGGATGAGAGGAAGGAGAACGTTTCTTTTTAGGCTTCTTCGGTTTCTTTAAGATGGGTAATATCCTAAAGTCATTAGATGGAGTGCCGGGACCATCATAAAAGACCTCAATTCCATGTGCTGCACGACCAATAAGGTGCTTGCGAAACTCTAAAATATTCCTCCTCAAGCAACTAATACTATTACCCGATCTTGGGTCCCCACCCTGAGGATCGAGGGACGGAGAGTGGAGTCTGGGGGCAGAGCTAAGAGTAGGGGAATCAATGTTCACATCAAGACCAATAGTTCCTCCTTGAGCATCCAAACGATCTGCAACGGTAATAGATTGAATGGGCATGAGAGGTTCAAATGAACCCGTCTCATCAACAGCATTCAAAATTCCACTTATCAGAATAGCTGCATCTGAGGCTGGATGCCGCTCCACTTTGATGATTTCTTGGTGAGGGGCATCACCTGCGCCAGGGATACTAGCACCAACTACTGTAATTCCATGCCTCAAAACCAAAGATTGAATGGAGGGTAGCTGCTCATCATCCTACCAGAGATTCACATTCAATGGTTGGTCCGCATCAGCGCGATTATCCTGAAGCACAGGAGCCACATGACATACCTCAACTTTATCATCAAGATGCAGAACATCCTTCTGATCATCCATTGCCAACGCTTGAGAAACTGCCTCAAAGGCATAACCTAGACATCTGGCATGAGTCTAGCAGGAATGTTTCTCGTCAGCATGCCATATATCCACATTCTGTGGTATGTCATCAGCAGTAGGGACATCCAGAGACACTGGAGTCACAGGACCACCTGAAGCTTCACCTGGAACAAAACCAACATCAAACCGGGACAGACAAGGTAATTTCTCACAGGGTGGATCAATCTGCTGTTCAATATCAATGTCTACTTGAGAAGTATCATTCACACCATGATCCGCGTTCTTAGGATTACTAATAGCTTCCTGCTCTGCATAATTCAAAGGGACCTGCATGGATGGAGGAGCACGAACAATCCTACTCGTTGGCTTGTATATCATTTTTGGTTTACACTGGTTGGCATTATGGTCGATTTTCCTATAATTCGTACATCGCGGTGGCTTCCATTGATAAGCAACCTCTATCTCAACAACCATAGCCGATTTAGCATCGCCATAGTGTAATCTGATTTTTGTAGGGAGTGGATCATCCCTTCCCACTTCAACGCATACCCATGCGAATTGCACACGGTCCATTCTCAGCGTACTAGAATCTAGTTGAAGAGGTTTACCTACTCCGCTAGCTATCTAACTGAGGCCTAAGGGGGTTCAATATTCAATTGGAACATTAAACAAAGTGATCCAAATTGAGAATGATTTGTGAGAATCCTTAGACAAGGGCATACCCGGAGCCCAAGATGAGTATAATTTTCTATTGAAGTCACCAGCCGTTTCATGTAACATTATTACCTATATTTATTATAACATGGTTATTTGTGTTTTAAATGATTTGGGTCATGACCCTTATCGTATCGTTAAGCTTACTTAAAATATTTATCATATAATATATATTAGTATGGGGACTTTTCAATCGATA
>JAODPA010060101.1:0-11214 GCA_025585075.1 Nepenthes mirabilis
TTAGATTTTATGCACCATAAATAACAAAATACAGAGGCTTGAATGTTGATCTCAGATATCTCCAATGCTTAAATCAATTTGTGTTTGAATTGGATAAGGGGATTAACAAATTACCCTCTTAGAACCCGACCATAAGAATTCTGTGTTAGACAGTCACAAAGATGGCAACCACGTTGAAAGCTCGGTGGAAAGGAAATGGCCGGTGAGAGGAATATTCAAAGTGGCCTAAACTGAGAAAGTGCTCGCGGTGTAGATCCACTACGAATGCACTAATATTGTAGTTGAGTCTCATTAATCCGACATTAATCCGGTCGAATATGTTGTGATTGGCGATCACACTTGAAACTACCAAAACGCCGAATTGTAGACGACATACTCAGGAGAATCGCCGCCTCTAAGGCAATCCGGTCAGACTAGGTTCGATTGCAGAAGTGAGAGTGTGTGTGCGAGGATTGTGACAAGAAACGATGATTTCGTTCGTCAACCGGAAGGGAAGAAGTTAGAAGAGAGACGGAGAGAGAGATGGCGGAGAAGAGTTCGACTCATAAGGAATACGTCGCCGGTTTTCTCGCCGGTATTGCGACCGTCGTCGTCGGCCATCCATTCGACACCGTCAAGGTCTGCCACCTCCTCCTCTCCCTCCGTTCCTCCCTCTTCCATCCGTTATGTACTTCCTTGGTTAGGAAGATACTAGATTCAAGTTGCTTTTTTACTTTGTGATTATTATTTTTGAGATATAACTCCACTTGTCTATTCGACTGCAAAAAAAAAAAAAAAAAAAATCTGGTAGTTATCGATTTTCTCATTAATGCCTTCAACATCTTGAATTTGTTAGAGTAGGTTGGATTTGGTTTGAGCTTGATTAAATAGTATATAATTTATTTAAATTTCTGTGAGTGTTTAGGTACATATTTATCTATCAATGTGATTCGAATTCTTTTCTATCATGTCGTGGAGGATTAGGAGGTATTTTTTTTTTTTTTTGATGAATTTAGTTTTGCTAAAGGGAAAGGTGACTTTGAAAGTAGAATGATAGACAGATGGAGTTTTGTCATGCCAATGTTTGTTGTGAGGATGATATGGCCCGGGGGGGGGGGGGGGATATTATTAGAAGGAAACAAGGCCTTATTCATAATTAAAGCCCAACATGGCATATTGAATGTTCACTATTTTGCTCTCTAGACGAATATGTATGTTGAGACATAGTTATCAATACATGAAGGTGGTTGTGACAGTTTTCATGATTGTTGGCTCATTGATCACAGTTTCAGCATCTTTCTCTATTACCTTTGAGAATCAAGTACCAATGGGGCACCCTGTATGTATTTGCATTCATATCTCCACCACACTGGTCTTATCCTTTAGGGAAAGTCCTGATGTAAGAGCAATTTTTCTCCAATTTGAGCTAAAGTTCATGAGTTCAAATCAAGAATTGGGCCTCTAAACCTCTACAAACAATACAATTCCTGAGCTCATGAATAGGGCCATCATTTGATGCCACTGCTGTACTTTTCTTTTAAGTAAGCAGAGACATGGTTATTTTTTGGTTCGGTTCAAATGCACACACCTTTTGCATATTTGAAGAGTGGCATATAACATGCTTTTCTTGCATTGTCAATCCTTGCTTTCTTGATAATTTTAGTGTGTTGCACTTAAGAAAACCAGGAACACTCTGTAATTTCCATGATCTCAGCCTCGTCGATGGTAGACATGATAAGTTGTTGGATCCTTTGCTTGGTTACATTCTTTTTATCTGGTGCCTCGTGATAAGATCTTTTATCTTGATTTCACATTATTATTATTATTCGTTACTTTAGATTTCATAATTTGTGTTGCTTCTAGTTGTATTTTTTGGAGGTTTCATGAGAGAAAATTACATTTAAGGTCACTTGTTTCATAATTGATGATATTTTTCAGTATGCATTTATATATCCTGGTATCGTATTCATAACTAGCTCATGTATCTCTTCTGGGTTTCTTTACTTGTCAGGTGAAATTGCAAAAGCATAATACTGAAGGACACCAGATCAAGTATAAGAATGGATTGCATTGCGCAGCAAGGATACTTAAAAATGAAGGAGTATGCTCCTTTAATCTTATCCCTGATGTTTGTGATGTTTTTTCTTTTTCTTTTTCTTTTTTTGATGCATGTGTTTCATGGCTATTGATTTTATGTTTCCGTAATTTATTGGTACAGTTGTGACTTTATCTGATCATAACTTCATATCATATACATAGCTTGATGTTGGCTTTGTCTTTTGATGTTAGCTTATCAATTTTATATGCTTTAGGAAGCTGTTGTGCCTCAAAAATATATGTTTGTTATGTATATAAAATCAATAGATCTGATGATTAGTGGAGGATAATACGTGTTACCGGATTAATACAAACTTAGAATCCTCTTTATGGTGGAATTGTTTACTATATTTTCCTTCATACCCGATTTCCACCTACTTGCTATTGACTGCATGCAGGTGTTTTCATATTCTCTGTAGAAACCAACGCACAAACATACTAACTCAATGCACTTGCTTATAAACTCATCACTATATTGTTTAAAATTGCAATGCTGCAGCATTATCATCAGCAAATGTAATGGTCGTCGCACTGTGTTGTAATGCTCGTGGTACACGTTGTGGCCTGTGTATAAATCTATGCGCCTTGTTTTCTTGTTATTGTCTCATGAATTCTTGCACACTAGTGCATAATTGGTTGTTACCCTAGCTTATTTGGCACTGGCATCCATGCAGATGTTATACTAAAGAAATTCAATTGTTACAGCAGGTGCAGAGCTTGGCTTATGAGAAGCTTGCTTGTAGGAAAAACCATTGGTTGTGGAGAGACTTCTAGTGTGGGATTGACATCGACCAATCAATTCGTCCATTGCATTCAAATACAGTGACTTGTCTCGTGAAGAAAATTGCATTGTTATAAGCCAAAGATGAGTCAACAGACAAGTTAGAGAGATGGACAGATAGCCTTCCTATCCAACTAAGGACCTTTGATGGCGTTGTTAAGGATTTCTATAAGGATTCTCGTGAAAACATGGGGGTCATTCAAGAGGAGAACAACAAGCTTACCACCACTGTAAGCCTTTTAGCTAAACACCCTTTACCAATAGAAGGTAAGGTCGGCTTTCAAACCGTAGCTTTACAATGATGGTGGAGCAGATCTTGATTTCATGCAATAGGAATGATGGCGTCACCTTTGGCATTAGAAAACTCAAACATCTAGAGCCTTCTCCTCGTGCTGGCACTCGTGTTCATGACCATACTTCCACTTGTTTATGGTGGCAAGATTTAGAGATCTTGGGTGGCAGATGGTTGGGTCTTTATGAAGGGGCACAAGGTTTTTATAGCTAAGGCTAGCTAAGGAAGATGCAACTTGGGGGAGTATTATGACAACTGGGATGGAACTCAGTGTGGCACGCCCTTTGAGCTGACTAAAGTAGGGCTATTATTGGGCCATTTGAAGGATGATGTGATGAATTCTATGATAACCAATCTTGCCAACGGGAAAAGATTGAGAGGGAAGATGACATGGTTGCTAGGACCTCTGCCTGTCCCAACCAATCCTTGGGGGGTGCTTCATTGAACTTCATTTCAGTCTACCAAAGGTTGTAGAGTACTCGTGTATCTTATTTATAGTTGAGACAACACTGTTTTTTTCTGAACATAATGTCAAATATTGGGTTGTGCCCCAAATTTTCATGAACAACGAATAGAGACTCTTCTGATTGCTAGGGAGTAACTTGAATTTCTTTCTACTACCATCCTCAATTGATACCAGTTGTAGAGATTCAATGATTTACTTGTGGAGTAATTGCACCATTCTGTGAGTGGCATGTAAAAGAACTAAGTGAAGATCTTTGATGTTGCTCAATTTCTTTTCAACACTTTAGAAGAGGCCAATATCTTCTCTTCCACATGTGGTTCTCGAACCTTCTTGGAGAAAGCAGAAAGTGAATCAGTGAATGAAGACGTGGGTGATCACAAGAGACAGCATGTGCAATTCAACATTGAAGACTTGGAGTCCTTCTATTGGTGAAACTTTGCTAGGGTAGATTTGGTTCCTTAGAGGAAGAGACAAGCACCTCATTTAAAAGTATGAAGGCCTTGTTCATGGCTCACGCTATGTAAGTGTTGTCAAGGTAGACCCCCCAGCTTGGATGAAGACCCACTCTGTCTTTCATGTGAGTTATTTGAATCCACGTCAACTAGACATGGAAGGCCTTTCACACAACCTTTTTCACCTTGCTTATAAGTCATCACTGGCACCAAACAAGAAGTGATAATAACTTAAGTGACAATATTGACAGGGAGAAAGAATGAGCTCTCAGTGAAGTGTAAGGGAGACCACTAGGAGAGACTGGTTGGCAGCTAGCTAAAGATACTGAGCAAAGAAATGCAGATTGAAGCAAAAGTCAAGATCAAGTCAACAAGAATGCAGCTTAAGTGGGGGGGGGGGGGGTGATCCTAGGCTCCAACCCAAGTCAGCATGTAAACATTAGTTTCCTTACACACTAGGAATAGTGAATAAATGTACTCGGTTTCTAGCTTGGAGTGGCAATGTAGTAATTAACCCATGGTAAAAACTGCGGCATTTATTTTTTACTCCTGCAAAATTAACAAAAGCTCACAAGTCATTTTACATTAGTGATTGCATATTGTTGTCATCTTATTCTCATTAGCAACTAACCTGCTGACATACTAACCGGCACTTGCGTACAAACTTGTTCTCACACTTGACATGATCTCATGCTCTCACGCATACTTGACTGGTGCCCTCGCTTACAATGGGCACGGCCATTGTGCAGTAGTTAGTTTAAACAAGTAGAATTGTGACACCTTGCTTGTGGGCCGTTGTCCAAGCCTCATCAAAATAAGTGATTCTAGCCCTTATAAAAAGAAAACAGATTCTTGAACCCCTTTCATGCTCATGTCATGTCAAGGTATTGCAGAAGAAAAAACTACAAAATCCAATCCAATTTATTGTAATTGATTAGTTAACATGTTGGATAACTGTATTCTGAACACGGAGAAAAATTATTGGCTTATCAAATTATCTATCGAACAGTGAAAAAGTTTAATCTTTTCTCCCACCGTTAGAACAATAAAAGATAGGCATTTCTTTCTATTGTTAGCATTTTCTGCAAGGTATATATTTCGGTTTCATATCAAAATGTTCATAGAATCTTTGAAAAGGCTTTCCTTCGTAAGAAGTAAAAGACTTACTGTGGGATCTGATCATCTATTTCCCCAGCACCTAGAAAGGGAAAAAATCCCTTTTTATCTTAGCAATTGTGTGTAGTGTGTAATATGCACTTTGGGTTAATGAGCCACAAAAAAACTGATGTCTGATATAAACATACCTAGTGGAGGATGGAGGATGAAATTCAAGTTGATCGACATCAAAGTTGATAATTTCTAGTTTTGTTGAGCCGGAATATCAAGCAATGCTTTCTTCTTTGAGGTTTATTTTGATTGCACATAATTGTAATGCCATGACCATGATCAATGAATATATGATTCTTGACCTATGTTTTAGTTATTTTCTTGTGAAAAGAATTTCAGTAAAGGAAATGAGGTTTACGTGCTAAAGATCTTTTCTTGGCATTTGTACAGCATATTATCAGAAAGTGATAATGAATTTTACCTGTCAGTATCCTCTACTTCTCTTGTACCACTGAACTAACAATTCCTTATAATTGGCTGTATGATAGAATTTTGTTTATCCTCATTAGGCTGTATGATAGAATTTTGTTTATCCTCATTAGGCTGCACGTTCATGGTGGGGATTGTGTAGCATCCTAATCCATTCCATGCTTACTTGTACTTTATTAAATACCTGAACTAGGTTTGATGTCAAATGGGTAAAAAAACAAAAGTAATTGCACGATCATTTTTTCTTTCTTACATTTGGATTTATATATGGGGCATCAGCTGTGTAAATGTTTCCATTTACCCAAAAATTGTTCCTAACAGCTGAGTGACACTCTTCCTTGATAGGTGACAGGGCTTTACAGAGGTGCAACAGCTTCTTTTGTTGGGGTGGCCTTTGAGAGTTCGCTTTTTTTTGGCATGTACTCTCAAATGAAACAATCACTTCAGGTATGCAACTTCATACAAAACTGCCTGTTCCCCAAGAAATTCAGCTATATTTTATATTTTGAAAGCCAACTTTTCAATTTGAAAATTCATCTCCAAATATTGCTTTCATAGGATTCATGCCCATTATTCTTTTATATTCTTTAGCAAATGGAACACGAAAGTGATCCTTCCCTCCATAAAGTTTTTCTACCTTGTTAGAGACATGTAACTGGATGACCCTCTTTTCATTTCATATTATTGAAGGAGAGGCTGCAAAGTAGCGGCCCAGATCCCCTTGTAATAATCCCATCAGCGGCTTATAGCGGTGCTGCAATCAGCTTTGTACTATGTCCATCAGAGCTGTTAAAGGTCAGTAAATATATGCAATTCATGAGCTCACTATTCTCCACTATTTTAAGTTTGTAATTCTGAGCTTCTGCAGTGTAGGATGCAAGTTCAAGGCACTGACTCTTTGATTCCAAACTCTGTTAGATACAATGGCCCTATTGACTGTGCTCTCAGAACTATAGAAACTGAAGGGGTGAGTGGATCTCTATTTAGGACCCTTCAATTTCTCGTCTTTTGACATTCTAAGTCAATAGGCACTGCCTGCAGGTCAGAGGCATATTTCGTGGAGGTGTGGCAACCTTACTGAGAGAATCATTGGGTGGCACAGTGTTCTTTAGTGTCTATGAGTATGTTCGGCATTTCATGCATTCAAAGCTGGAAGCTGCTTCACATGATCACAAGAGCTTGACGGAATTCGGGACTGGTGTTATCAGTGGTGGTCTTGCTGGTGTTGCTGTATGTCTTTTAATGACTAAGAAAACTCCGTAAGTTTTATCTGGATGACATTTATGGATAGAAAAACAAAAGAGATGCAAAAAGGAAGAGTATGGAAAGGGAAAGAGAAGTCTAATTGAACTCTTGTATAGAATAAGAAGTGACAAGCTAAAATGTTATGGCTACTATCTAGAAAAGGTTATATAGAAGTTGAGTCCTAAGGGTCCTACTTTTCATATCTCCTAGTATTTTGGACTGTCGGGATTTTATTCTGATAATTTGGTTGATTAGGATTATGTATTGGACCATTCTTATAATCATATTTTTTCAAGTTCTCAGTATCAAATCTTCACTGTGGAGGATTCTAATGGCTTCCTCTTTTTATAGAAGTTGTCCTATAGAAAAGGAAGGGACAAACTAAAATGTTTGGTTACCATCTTGAAAAGACTATATAGAAGTTGAGTTGCATTGGGGTCCTATATTTTATATTTTCTCATATTCCTTATGGTGAGCATTTTATACTGATTATATGGATGATTAAAACTATGTATTAAACCAATCTTATTATCCTAACTTTTCAAGTTGTTAACATAAAATATTCACCATGGAGCATTCTAATAGCTGCCCTTTTCTTTATAGAAGTTGCAGGTCTAGAAAAGGAAGGGACAAACTAAAATGTTAGGTTACTATCCAGAAAGGGTTATATAGAAGTTGAGTAATATTAGTTCCTCCTATTTTTTATATTTTTTCATATTTTCAACAGTACAGATTTTATATTAACAACTTGAATAATTAAGATTATGGGTTGGACCTATCTTATAATTCTAACCTTTCAAATTGTTAGTATAAAATATTTATTATAGAGCATTCTAACTGCACCTTTTTTTAATTCTTTTTTTATGGAAGTTCTCTGTATAAAAAAGGGACAACGTAAATGCAAGGTTACTATCTAGAAAAGCTTATATAGAAGTTGAGCCCTATTAGGACCCTTTATTATATATATATATATATTTCCTCATATTTCTAATGGTTGACCGATCTTATAATTTTAGCCTTTTGAATTATCAGCATAAAACCTTCATCACGGAGGCTTCTAACAGCTGCCATTTTTTTATGGAAGTTGTCAGTATAGAAAAGGAAGGGACAAACTAAAATGTTAGGTTACTGTCTAGAAAAGGTAATATAGAAGCTGAATCCTCTTAGGGTCCTATTATGTGCCATCATATTTCCAATGGTGAGGATTTAATCCTAATATGAACTTTCAAGATTATGTGTTTGATCGTTTTTATAATTATAGCCTTTTAAGTTACCAGCATAGAATCTGCACCATAGTGGACTCTAACAGCCCCCATACAAATTATCCTGCCAAATCCTTCAAAATTTCTACACTTCTTGATAGATTTAAATGGTGAGGTTTGAGAGTTGTTTCTATGTCGTCATTAGCTAGTGGTTCTTAAAGATGATTATACTGTTTCATTCTTGTCATTTTGATCCAGCTGCCTTTTCTAAGCTGCCTTTTTCGCTGGCATTTTGCAGTTTTGGTCTGCTGTTTTGCCCTTGGATGTGGCTAAAACCATAATTCAGACTGATCCGGATATAAGATCTACAAGAAATCCTTTTCAAGTTTTGCACTCGGTAAGAGTTCTTGATTTAAAATCTTCTGCTGGATAATAGTGTATGCACAGATGAAAATATCGATATTAGTTGCGGCCATATCAATATCAAACATATTGATATTAGATATATTGTGGAAAAAAATTTAATAATCATTAGTTGACAATGCCATATCAACCCATAGATCTACCAAATATCAAATATATTGACCTATATTTGTTTGGCCATATCGGCCTAATGTTTAGCATATTGGCCGATATTGTCAATATGGCAATATATCTACCATATAATTGTGGTATTGAGAGATATCGATATCGAGAGGCTTGATGCTGGTACATATCAACCGATATTGACAATTTCGGCCTGATATTTACGTGGAGTGTTTGACAAGGAAGGATGATACTTGATGGATAGCAGTGTTTGTTCTAGGTGTACAGGATGGCTGGGATAAGAGGATGCTATGCTGGTTTAGGTCCCACATTATTAAGGGCATTCCCTGCTAATGCAGCTGCTATTGCAACCTTGGAGTTTGCCATCAAAATCTTAGGAATTGAACGAGAGTGAAGAGCTCATCTCTCATGACTTCTACCCGTCCGATCTAATCATTTGCTCTTCCGCTGGTCTTCCTTCTCACAAGATATTCTTCTGCTCTGACACGACGGCATCTGTTCTAGTCCACTTGAGCTTGTCATCATTCATGAGACGTGTGCCCGGGCAGCTGATTTGTTTTCAATACAAATGCTGCTTTGTCTATCAAATCCTGATTTTTGGACTTTCAAAGTATTCTCGGAATCCATGTAAGACACATCCATTTTTTCTTAAGTATTGATGGGACTGATTTGTTATTTGTTCATGCCCTCTTTATAGTTTGTAATGTGATAGGGTCCCCATTTCGGGATTTGTTATCAAGGCCAATCAACCACGAACACATTCACGTTCAACTCGAATCACACCAAAGTGCAAATAACATCCAAAAACTAGGATTTATACAAATAACTCTCGAACTGCACAATATTAGTTATAATCATAGAAAGATAGATTAAGCAATACAAAGGACGTTTACAAGGAACATACGAAGGAGAATTACAAATGACTTCAATCAGACCAATCAATCCCCACATGAAATTTAGGGAGAGAATTTACTGCTTATGAAATAAGATCAGAAAATAGCACCGAGCCAATCCAACAACTATCAGAGCAAAACATATAAGAGTTGAAGAAATATGTAGTGGGGTCTCAAATTCGATAGACTGTAAGTCTCGTAGATATTTGTGGGTTCGATTGGACTATGTTATGTATAAATAATCTTTGATGTTTCGTAGGAATTTCTGATCATTTATTTATAGTTCTTAGATTAACCTGTCGGTCAAAAATTCCCCCTTTGTCACATTTGTTCTTATTTATAACCAACTTAAATGCTTATGGTACTAGGGCCCTAGTTACAATATTGCCTTTAACGAGGAAGAGTAGCTAGATTTGCTCCCAATGGCTTGAGCTTTTGCGCGACACCGGAGTATCCGCATCGTTTGGGCATAGAGTGTCGGCATAGCCCAACATTGGAATGTCAGCACAGCTAGGCACCGGAATGTCGGTGCAGCTCGACACTAAAAGGTCAACATAGCTCCACATTTGGTGTGTCAGCATAGCTCAGCACAGGCGCATCAACACGCTCGGCCTTGTGCAACTAGGACGTGCGCACAGGCCTGGATTATGCCACTTGCCTGCTTGTGTGCCTCGTTGGAGTCCTGCTCCTCCTCCTCCTCCTCCTCGCATGTGTGGGGTCCTCGTTGCATTGTTAGTCTTCTGGTTGGATGAATAATGTGAAAGATTTCCTCTTAATCAAATTTCCTTCACACTTGGAGGACTTGAATATTCGAGGTGAATTCTAGAGCGTGGATGAATTTGTGTACGCAAGAACTTGGTGTATTTTGCCACTCTTCAAAATTTCTGGTACTTAGTCATTGGAGGAACGAAATAGAGAGTTAGGCCTAAGAAAATATAAAATGAAGTGATGCCATAAAAAAAACGATTTAAAATTCTTATGCTCTGGAAGTATATAACACAAAATTGAATTTATATTATGAGAACGGTTTTGAAACAGAAATCCAGGTGATTGACAGAAGGTAGAGAGCATCTAGAGATCAAATGATCATAGACAATATTTTTTCCTGCTTAGGAGATTGAAACCCGATAATCATCAGCTTGAGCCTTCGAATTGAGCCTCCGATGAGCTCCTTCGCCGGCGCTCATTATGTCCGGCCAATCTCCGGCGACAGCTCCTTTTCATGTCGTCAAACTCCAGCAGCTCATGAAACCTGCATCATACATGCATAAATCCAGCAGATTTGAGGCTTTTCCACAATGAACACCCACACAATGTTAAAGGCATAAACAGGAAGAAGGATTTATTAGCCACTTGCTGCATTGCTGACAGAAACGCTGGTGGAGACTGGCCACGACGACAATCGGAGCCTTGGCGTGGAACTCGCAGACCTTGTGTCTCCGGTGATACTTCTTGGCTTCGGACAGATCGGCGGTGCAGTTGTCGGCCTGGCAGCATACCATCGATGACGACGAGGACGACGGTCCCCCTCCTTCATCATCTCTCTCCATTTTATGGAGCTAAAGGAGGAAAGAGACTGATACCTCCTCCATCATCTCTCCATTTTATGGAGTTGGAGGAAAGAGACTGATAGAAGAAGATACGTAAGGTGGGGGCATAGAGATC
>JAODPA010060112.1:0-11214 GCA_025585075.1 Nepenthes mirabilis
TCTCTCTCCTTCCTTCCATTTCTCCTCTCTGTCTCTCTCCCCGTCTCTTGAACCCTTTTTTCCCCATCTCTCTTTCCTTCCTTTCTTCTCTTCGGCTGTTGCCGATTTTCGTCAGCCTCTTCACCTTCCTATCTTTATTTTCTCATTTAATCGGCCATCTCACTTGATTTCTCTTCCGTGAACTGACGCCGCCACTGAGTACATTCACCTCTCGTTGCCAAATCCGAATACGTTTTACTGGCGATTCCGTTTGCCCTCATTTAATCAGTAGGCCGTTGCTGTGGGTTATAAATAGAGGCGTGCGGTAAGGTGAGAGGTAGTTCGAGCCTTTGCAGACAAAGTCTCCTGTGCCAGAGTCGCCGTCGTCTGGAGTCGTGGACGCCGTCGCCATTCTAGGTTCGGAGGTGTGCCGCCGACGTTCACCGTTAGTTTCTGTTGCCGTTTCCGTCATCAGTTTGTGCCGCTGCAAACCCTAGCCGCCACTGCTCATCAGGCAAGTAACATTCCTAGTTTTGCAAGTAGAATTCCAAATTTCTACAAGAAAATCCATCTCTTTTATTTGTTGTTGTCGATTTCGGTTGCATGTCTTGATTTTGGGACTCAGCTATGTGAAATCGTAAATTTGGGGAGAAACAGAGGCACGAGTCCCGTTACTGTTATCCGGCAATTCTAAGGGTTTTTCGTTAATTTGTGAGGCTTGGCAAATGATGTTATAATTTGTGGTGTTTCCTGTTAAATTATGAAACCTGAGAATTTCATGTTTAATTGTGGGAAGACGAAATGGGTGGGAAAACAGAGCCTTGCGCTCTGTTTACGCGGCCGGTTGAATTGCGTATATGTTTAATCCTGTGTATACGGAAGACGGTATATAATTATGTACGTACAGGTGCGTGTGCATGGGTGTGTGTATGGGCGTGTATATATATGTATATTTATGGTATACTGTGAGTGCATTATACGTTTATATCTGTATGTACGTACGGGAATAGGTAAATATGGTAGAAAGTATGATATATACATATTTATTTATGGATCTAATGGGTGTAGGTATTTATGTGTATTTATTTGCTGGCGGTGCATATTTATATGCTGACATATACGGACTGTAGCGTGTATATACTGGCAGCGTGAGTGTTGGATGATTCGAGCAGTGGTGTGTGTGTTTGATCTGTCAGTATATACACACACCAAGTCGGATCGTAGCCATGTCGTTCTGTGAGCCAAGGAGTTGTAAGGAGCTCTTGTCTTCCTAAGACCGCTNTACTTTTCTTTTATTCTAAAATCCGATCGATACTCGGGTGATAATACGGACGCACCTCAGGCGCCACTCAGCACCTCCGACCATTCCTGAAAATTTCGCAACATTTTAATTTATTTTTCTCCACACCCGAAATACCCAAAATTATAATTAATATTAAAATAATCCAAATTTGGATCTGAATATTACAATATTAATCAGTATTTTGAGCCACTTTCGGATGTAGTATTTTAAATTCTATAATTTGATGTACTTTATTTCATATCTTTTGTTAGTATTTATTTTTTAGGTTCACATCACATCATTGTTTGGACTTCGATCGGTAGAATAAATAAACAAATATATGGTTAATCAAGGATAAAATCTACTTAAGTTAAATAAGGATTATTAAAGTAATAATAGGACCACGGGATTGGGATGCGACAATATTTTCAATAAAGGGAGCATGAATAGGAGCTCTCTTGGTAAAGTATATTGCTTCAATGGAATGGGGCGTGCTGATTCTATTGCTGAAAGTAATTTCTAATATCAAAGGATGTTAGTGGAATATAAAAATTCCACTAACTTTGCTGAAAGCAAAGGATACCCTAACTATAGTGGAATATAAAAACAAACTTTGCCTTTTCATTTGTTATGGGTCGTGCGTTACTACTGATTTCAAAGAAAATGAATAGAGATCTTCCTTCCTCATTAATTACCAAGAACTTCGTTGCTGCTAATGGTGAAGAACAAAAAATTCTACCATCTTAATCTAAATAATTGGGAGCCTAAATAAAGTTTAATGTATAGGGAGCTGTAAGAGTTTTGCAATACTATTGAACTATGTCCATCTATCCTACTAAATAGCAACTCTATTTTGTTCATTCTTCTTTAAACAATGCTAGTGGAGGCTTTTTTTTTTTTTCTTTTTTTGGGGGGGGGGGGGGTAAGTAATCCCTATATTAGACAAAGTTGATAAATACATCAAAGTCTAGAACAATAGAATAAGACAAAACCACCAATACTATTCCAACAAAACCACCAAAAGTAAAAAACCCATAATGAAATAAAAGCAAACCCCAAGCATTCTGCCATAAATGAAAAAAACACAACAAGTGAAATGAGCACCAATGACACATAGAAGCAGAACAGACGTAGAGAATTGGAAACCTTATGAAATCACATTCCTGGATTGAACCTCTTTTAATGACAAGTAGTCTCATATCGCGAGAGTAATCTTCTTGCTATTGTTCAGGTCACTGTTCTCCAATAGGTGCTTATTATGTTCCCTCCAGATGAAATATATCATTGTCGCAAGAGTAAGTTCGACAAAACGATTGTTAATATGCTTCCCTTTCTGTTTAATCACCTCCCAGTTAATCGTTCTATTCCAATTCTTACATGGTTAAGAGCAACCAATCCTACTACGAGCAGCATCCCTGTCTCTAAGTGGAGAATAATTTATTCTGGCTAATTCAAAATAGTTTCTCACTGGCATTTATTCACATTTTTATTTGCGGTATCTGTTTATCCAATTACAGAAAAAAATTTTGCTGAACCCCTCATCTCATCTCAATTTTTTTCTTAGTACTCAACAATTTCCTTCGTTAACTCAACTGTGAGTAGAGTTTAACATGTGACCCGACTGCTGCATGAGGATCACAGAAGAGCATTCGGCCAGCACTGATCTCTGAAGATGCTTCTGAGTCCTCAAATTTGGAGCGACATGCCGGGAGTTTAGTTCTTCGCTATGCTATCAAAAGCCTTAGACTTCGGCTTTTTCTAGGAGTTTGGTAGTCACATCCCAGAGCTCAGTTTGCTATGGGACTTTGGTTATTCCACCTGAGACGTTGGTTTTTTTGGGAGATCAACTGAGAGTTGACCCTAGGCAAAGTGAGTTTTTTGGCCAGTATGAAAGAAAAGTTGTAGATTTTATGGAAAATAGATCAATGAAACATGACATACTTTCTGAGAGGGATGGACAAGAGAAAGAAGAGAAAGAAGAAGAGTTGGTGCTCAGGTTCGGACAATGATTTGTGAAATGATTTTTTAACCATTGTTTCTTTTGCACTTTTGTATATTGTGTAGACATTTTCTACCAGTGTACATTTCTCATTGCCTGTCTCTTTGTACTAACTGTTTCTTGTGGAAGTTGTTATAAAGATTGTGTACTTAAGTTATTAGAGGTGCTAGAACTTTTGTGAATGGGGCTATTTATGGGGTTGCATCTTTCCACACTATTAAGTCATGTGATTTTTCTCCTTTCACGTACAAATCTATTGCGTTCTTTGTGTATACATTGTATGTTTAAGTTTTGTCACCTCACGGATTCAAACAACATGAGAGTAGTTTGTATTAGAGAACACATAATCCTTTTATTTTGTATGTATTGTATTAGGATTATTGTATTTTAGGGTAGTTGTATTTTCAGGATATTGTATATTGATATTGTCTGCAATATTGTATTTTAGGATATTATATATTGAGTACAATATTGAATTTTAGGATAGTGTATATTGTATTTTAGGATTTGCCTTGTATTATATATTTGTCCTCCCTCGGGTAGTGCTCGATGTGTGATGTAACATAAAGCTGAAGCAATAAAGACATTTCAAAGGCTTCGTCGTTTTCCCATCCGTGTAATTAATTCTCACCCGTTTCCATCGTCATCTTCCTCCTCCTTTCCTATTCTTTACTCTGCTTTCAGTTTCTCACATGGTGTTAGAGATTATGGAGCCACACCGAAATATTTCAGATAATATGTCAAACACCGACAACCCAACTTCCGATTCCACCCAAAATTTCTTACGCTTTCTAAACCTTTCTGATCCTACAAATCCTTTTCGACCGGAGGCCGGTGATAGTTTGGCCGTTTCCTTGGTCGTTAATTTGCTCACGGTAAACAACTATTCTACTTGATCCAGGACCATGCGTTGAGCTTTGAGGGTTAAAAACAAACTCCAATTCATTGATGGTACTGTTCCTAAACCCATCGATTCCAGCGATCCCCTTTTTAAAGTTTGGGGATGATGTAATGATATAATGGCATCCTAGATACAGAACTCCATCAGCTCATCCATCAAATCTAGTGTTGTTTTTGTTGATGATGCTTTCGAAATCTGGAAGGAATTGTGTGACCGTTTCACTCAGTAAAATGGGCCACGCATTTTCCAACTAAAAAAATTTCTAGTAGGTCTATTGTAAGAACAAGATTCAGTCAATTTATATTATAGTAAATTGAGAACGATCTAGGATGAACTTCTCATACATGACTCTCTCCCAGATTGTGATTGTGGCAAATTAAAAGTGTTATCGAGCGCTACCAGAGGGATTGTGTTATATAATTTTTAATGGGTTTAAATGATTTTTATACTAATATTCGAGATCAAATTATGTTGATGGATCCCTTTCCATCTGTCAACAAAGTCTTCTCTATTATTCAATAACAAGAAAGACAACATCAAATGTTGTCCACTGCCCACTCTTCAGAAACGATGGCTTTACAGGTTGTTAGTAACACTAGAAAACTTGTGAAAAACAATCATATGCCAAAGAAAGATAGGCCATTTTGTGTTCATTGTCGTGTCCCAGGACACACTTTGCAGCAATGTTTTAAGGTTGGGAATGCTGAGATGCCCATATGTACTCGTTGTAATAAACCTAGACATGTTATTGATAAGTGTTATCAGTTTCACGGTTTTCCTCCCAATCACAAGCTGTATGGTAAGTTTAGGACTACAACTCTTTTGGCCAACCATTCGAGTTTCACCACCATTTCTGACCATGAGGCTAATGAGGATGACAAAGTTGTATTGACCAAAATACAGTTCCAGCAACTCATAAATATGATTCAATCCAAATACCCTGCTACGCCTTCACAAACGGCCAAACAAATTTCGTCTCTATTTGATCCCATTAGTGATCAATCAAAAGTGGCTAACATGACTTGTACTGATTTCTACTTTGTTCCTTCTGCTTATAATAGAAAGGATATCTAAATACTTGACACCGGGGTTACAGATCATATGATCTGCGACCCATCCTTATATTTTCATAAGGAGATACCTATCTCTAGTTTTGTTAAACTTTCTGATGGAAGTAAAGCTCCTGTTTTTCATATTGGAGTTGTTAAACTGACCAACAAGATAACACTGCAAAATGTTTTATATGTTCCTTCTTTCACATTTAATTTGATTTCTATGAAGCACCTTACTGATGCTCTCGGCTACTGTATGTTTTTCTTCTCTGACATTTGCCTGATTTAGGATCTTGCCTCCTGGACAACGATTAGGATGGGGTGAAAAGAAAAACGGTTTATATTATCTGATGAATAATGAAGTTCATCCAAACACTTTGACTGGCCTTCTTTCCAAATTTTTCAATCACATCGTGAAGCTCTCTGCTAATTTTGTTTTATTGCCAGTTGACCTTTGGCATTATAGATTAGGTCACATTTCACATTCTAGGATAAAACTAGTACATGATCCTCTTATAAAAGGAACATTGCATTCTATTAATGATAATCCCTATTCTATTTGTCACATGGCTAAGCAATGTCGCATTCCTTTTACTCCCAGTACCCATAGGTCACACACCTTGTTTGCTGTGGTGCATTGTAACCTATGGGGACCCTTCTCAGAAATATCTTATGACGGATATAAATATTTCTTGACTATCGTTTATAATTTTTCAAAAAGTATTTGGATTTATCTTCTGAAACAAAAATCTGACACAAAATTGTGCTTAGAAACTTTTTATAATCTTGTTGCGATACAATTCAATGTCAACATTAAAGTTATTCGTACTGATAATGGATCTGAATTTTGTCTGGGAGATTTCTACAGTAAAAGAGGTATTATCCATCAACGCAGTTGCGTGAAAACACTACAATAAAATGATGTTGAACGCAAATACGAACATTTATTAGATGTAGTTAGATCAATTAGATTTCAATCGGGACTTCCCTTAAAGTTCTGGATTGATTATATTCTTACTACTGTCTATATTATAAATAGAATTTTCACTTCATTGCTGGACAATAAGATTTCATATGAAATTCTATTTGGAGTTAAACTAAATTATGACAATTTTTGAATATTTGGTTGTTTATGTTTTGCTTTCACCATTTCTTATAGGCGGAAGAAATTTGATTTCAAAAGTAGAACTTATATATTTTTAGACTATCCTTTTCGTGTTAAAGATTACAAATTATTTGATTTGCATAGCAATACCACATTTTATTCCAGGGATGTTATTTTTCATGAGAATGTTTTTTCCTTCCAGAAAAACGATATTGAAACTACTCCTAATATTCAACCTGATACAATGCCTCCTACAATGATAGATAATGATCTTTTTTTTCTGAATCAACAATCATCTTCTATCCCTGACTTAGTTGTGAATCCGGTCACTATTCCTATAATAGATGGAGATTAACCAACCGTTGAACTTCACAACAATGAAGAGCAATCCAATTTACGCTTAGTCCATGGCCAACTGGAAAATAATCAAGAACCTTTGAGTAGCAACCCACAACCCAGTATGCCTACTAATCCTATCACAAATATTTACTTTCTAGGGAAAGATAACACTCCTATCCGCAAAACCACTAGAGTTATGAAAACTCCTTAATATTTGAAAGGTTTTCATTGTCATCAAACATTTCAAGCTACACCTACCCAATCAACAGTACAAATTACTCAAGGTAAACCTTATCTCCTCGAAAATTACATATCATATAAAAAATTATCCCCGGTTTATAGTTCCTTTTCATCCTCCATCTCATCTCAAGCTGAACCACTAACTTATGTTCAAATTATTTGTGATCCAAATTGGCGTAAAGCCATAAAAGATGAGTTGATTGTTTTAGAATCCAATAAAATTTAAATTATTACTAATTTACCTCCACGAAAGAAAGCTATCGGATATCAATATGTCTTCAAATTGAAACTCAACAGTAATGGGAGCATTGAAAGGTACAAATGTCAATTAGTAGCAAAAGGATACACGCAACAGGAAGGGGTGGACTACCACAAAACTTTTTCTCCAGTTGCTAAACTTACAATTGTGCAATGCCTCTTAGCTATAGCTGCCATAAAAGGATGGCACAGGTATCATTTTGATGTCAATAACTCCTTTTTAAATAGAACTTCAAATGAAAAAAATTTATATGCGACCACCTCCCGGTTACACCAAAGGAAAATCTCATTAGGTATGCAAGTTATTAAAAAGCATATATGGCCTTAAATAAGTTTCTAGACAATGGTATTCAAAATTGTCTAGTTCTCTTATTGCTTTTGGCTTCGTTCAATCCAAGACGGATTACGGTTTGTTCACTAAACAAGATGATAAATCGTTTACGGTTCTTCTTGTATATGTTGATGACATTATTGTTACTAGTAATTGCTTGGATTCAATTGCCTCCATCAAATCCTTTCTAAATCAGGATTTCAAGATTAAATACCTGGGTGTTTTACGATATTTCCTTGGTATAGAAGTTGCCTGATCGCCAAAATGTATACACATTTGTCAAAGAAAATACACCATTGACATTTTGGCTAATTCTGGCACCAATTGTACCAAACCTCTCAAACTACCAATAGACCAAAATTTGAGACTAAGTAAGCAAACCGGAGTAGTCCTAGAAGACCCGAGTATGTATAGAAGACTCATTGGCTGCCTTCTTTATCTTACCGTCATAAGATCGGACATAGCTTATGCAGTACAAATTTTAAGTTAATTTATGAATCAGCCTACCTCGAGTCATATAAATGCTGCATATCAAATTTTGTGATATCTAAAACTAAATCCTGGACAAGGCATATTGTTTTCTTCTACCTCTAACATTCAGCTAAGAGCTTTTACTGATATAGATTGGGCTTCTTCTCCGGACACACGCAGATTCATTGCTGGTTATTGTGTTTTTATTGAAAATTCTCTTATTTCATAGAAATGTAAGAAACAGTTGGTGGTCTCTCGCTTCTCCGCAGAATCAGACTATAGATCAATGGCTACAACTTGTTATGAATTATCTTAACTACGTTATATTTTGAATGATTTGCAGGTTTTCCATCATAATATAGCGTCTCTATATTGTGACAATCAATTGGCCCTTCACATTGCAGCAAATCTCATTTTTCATGAACGTACTAAACACATCGAGTTGGACTGTTATCTTATTCGTGACAAAATTCAATAAGGGAGTATTCACACATTATGTCACCACTCATAATCAGTTGGCGGATATATTCACCAAGATTTTACCCTCACATCGTCTAAATTCTCACTTGTCCATGATGGGTATTATCAATATATATGTTCCATTTTGTAGAGGTGTATTAGAGAACACATAATCCTTTTATTTTGTACATATTGTATTAGGATTATTGTATTTTAGGGTAGTATTTTTGGGTTATTGTATATTGATATTGATTGCAATATTGTATTTTAGGATATTGTATATTGAGTATAATATTAAATTTTAGGATAGTGTATATTGTATTTTAGGCTTTGCTTTGTATTATATATTTGTCTTCCCTCGGGTAGTGCTCAGTGTGATGTTTCATAAAGCTGAAGCAATAAAGACATTTCAAAGGCTTCGCCGTTTTTCCATCTGAGCAATTAATTCTCACCCATTTTCATCATCTTCTACCTCCTCTCTTCCTATTCTTCACTCTGCTTTCAGTTTCTTACAGTTTGCCATCAACGATTTTGTCAGCTTCCTCCCAACGGGTTTCACATAAGCTTAGTTATAAGTCAAGGTGTATGTTAATTATGTAAACTATCTTGTTTCTTGGCAAGCAGGAGAAACAGACATAATGCTTCCACATTATACATTTTGAGCAAGATTAGACATCTAGACTTATCCATACTTCACATAAATATTAATTTTGGACGCAGCATCCAAGACCATCATATTGTAATGAAGCATTCTGCAATCAATTAACATAGGTCACAAGTGCAGATCGAGTAATACAAAATTGCAGAAGATTTAGGAGAATGACGGGAAAGTTGGGAAGAGGAACGAGAATATCATTATATAAGATGGGAAGAAGAGTTTAGAAAAACTTCAAGCATGTACATTAATTGCAAGGCATTTTTAACTAATGGGGATAAAAAAACTAAGCAATGAATTCAAACTCTAGTCTCTTACTTTTTGGCGCCAGGGTCTATTGAGTTAGAAAACAGTTGCTGCTTTCCACATTTTTTTTTCTCTTGCAAAGAGGTCAGCTAATTGATCTATCTTTTCTAGTTTATAACATTTTCATTACATAGATGAGTTTAATTACTTAAAAATACAGGTTGTAACCAGTTATCAAGAAACTTTAAGTCCTGTATTTTGCAACAACTTTTGATCACTACGTCAAGCCGCACTGTCAAACTTATTTTGTATAATTAATGAGAAAACTTCTATTCATTAAAATAATAGTGTGAGATCTAAATATTATAATAAAATGTAACATTTAAATTAAAATAATTGAGCAAGTTATTAGGAATAATGTCGGGTTTGAGAGGTTCTAAGTTTTAGACTAATGAGTTTAGCCCCTAATAGACGCATCAGCTGTGTTCATGCGCCGATAGTAGTGTAAGTGATGCTTGAGGAGCGTAAGAATGGAAGTACGTGTATGCCTATTAGTAGTGTTGGCACCTAATAGACAAATAAGATTATTTGAGACAATATTTTTGCACCACTTGCATGCGTGATGGGCACTGGTGAGTAGTTGTTTTAGTAACTTTGTACTCTAAGGGTACATGTGAGCCAACAAAATTAACTTTCGCACCTGATAGGTGAAAGTTTGGTGCATTTGCACCACTCTTGTATATAAAATAGAATTCAGCAACTTTTTAGCCATTTTTTTAAGATTATAGATGGAAGAGAGAGAGGAGAAAATAAGAAAAGAGAAAAAAGGAAAGAGATTTTAGAGTCAAACCTTGAAGGATTGGTAAAAATTACGTGAATTTCAAGTATGATTTTTTATCATTTTGTTAAAATTTTGCAATATTTTTTTTATATTTGCCTAAAATTTGATATTCATACCATTTTAATCCATGCATGAATTCATTTTATATCTCTCATGAAGTTTAGCTTACATGCATGACCAATGATTCATAGATTTCTCGGATATTAAAATCCTTTGTTCATAGTCATGATAATTATTTGGAAATCTTGCAACTTGTGCAAAAACATTCTAATGATTAAGAATTTAATAGGCCCTTTTCCTAATTTGTTTGTGGAATTTGAGGGGAAAATAAATATATCAAATTTCTATCAAGATGGCTCACAGTTTTAATTAATAAGAGTTTTAATAAATCTAAAAGAATGATAAAAACCCTGGGAAGCATTGATTTGAGGATGAAAAATTAGATGCTAAGTTGGAATTTAATTCTGACTAAGAGTTCTTATAACTCTCGAGGATCCAATTACAGGAGATCTAGGAATGGAGAAGTAAAATGAAGAATATTACAAATGGAAAGTGTATATAAAAAAAGAACCGTTTTTGTAATTAGCAAAAAAACCAATATGTGCCTCGACCATATTTTTATAATTCCAAATACGGGGATCTTTTATAATATTTTCTATGATAATTCAACTGCTTCATAAATTATTTATTCATAAATAAGTCATGAAGGATATAATGAATAAATTGATTAATTTTTTTGCTTTTCACTGGAGATTAGGAATAGATAGTACTTCTATAGATAAGATTCATTATTACTTTAGCAACTTTATTGACTTGGCCAATTACTCAAGATTCCTAATCTTTTAGTTTGACTATAAAATAAAAGTTACTTTCACTTTTTAGTAGTAATATTAATAAGAATATGAAAAAATTTTTTATTTTTATTTTTTTTCTGAGCTTTTCTAATTTACATAGGATTCCATATGTCCTAACTCAAGCAGCATAGGACACATGAAATTTCACGTGAATCAACATGGACCACCTTGCTCATCTACTAGCCCTAATCAGATATGAATA
>JAODPA010060113.1:3318-24400 GCA_025585075.1 Nepenthes mirabilis
CCCCAAAAAAAATACACAAATTTAAAAAAGCCTCAATTAGAAGTCAATCTGCTAACTTCTTTCATCTGAGGACACCTATTTATCAGGTATAATCTTGCTTTCCCTTGCTCTCATTACAGAATTCTCATTTTAATTGTGCTTTCATTTCATGTCCGGGGGCATGAAATATATAAGTTTCATGCAACAAATGGAAACATAAAACTCTACAGAATTTAATATGTAATCCATGATTTTCATTTCCTTTCATTCAATTTTTTATGATGAGAATTTAAAGATGGGAATATTAGGGGTCTACTACTTTAATTATTTGATAAACGACTGTTGGATTATTAGATGTAACATTTGATGGTCAGCCTTGGTGCCACAGCTAAGAAGCATGAACACCGAAATAAGTCAGTCACAACACCAATATGCCAACACACTAGTTCTCTATAAAGGACAACACAACACAAAAGGAGCACTTAAACTAAAATCATAGTTTATTAGTTTTTTCAATTGATAAATAATACTATTTCATACTAATGCATCCTTGGTTCCCAATTTGTGGTACGGATTAGGGAGCCACTCAATTTTCCGCTGCAGGTCAAATTGGAGCGGGTTCAATCTCCGTCGCTGCTAACCTAGAACCTGCGTACCACAAATTACAAACAAGAGGTCAGAGAATTGGTGGAACTCATTTCCCGATTTATCCTCCAACGCTCAAATCAGAAATCTTTCTCAAAAAATGGAAATGTGAGGAGGATACTGAATAATGCAGAATTGCATGTAAGTGGGAATGTGAGAGGAGGACTGGCTCCTGTTGGTGCGTCCAACTGGGAGGCGGCTTAGAGAGGAGGTTTGGGCTCCTTCCTAGTTGTATGCAGTCGGTGGCTCACTAGCGATGCACTCGGTAGAGAGTAGTTCACTCTGGATGCACTCGGTAGGAAGTGGCTCGCTATGAATGCATTCGGCAATAAGTGGCTCACTTTGGATGCACTCAGTTAAGGAGTGGCTCACTTTGGAGGAGAAAGAACTGTGCTAGGAGAGAGAGAGAGGGCCTAGTTCTTTCCTGGCTCTTGAGTCTCATCCACGGGTAGTTTTTCCGTTGACAGCTGCTCTCTGCTGAGAGTCTTCTTTTCTTGAGGCGGGTGAGAAACCTTTCATCTCTTCTCTTTCTCGAGTGAGAGCGGTCTAGAGTCTCTCCCTCCTTTCTTTCGAATCCTCTCCCTTTAGGGTAGCCCTCTCTTCCTGTGAAGAGCGAAAGAGTTTATAGTGCTTCACGGATAAGGCTTTGGCGCCAAGGCGGACAACGGGTGTTCCACCAGGATTCACCAGCCGCTGGGACGCTGATGGAAGCCACTGTGTCAGACGTCATTTTGCTGTGATGAGGTTGCCACGAGTGGTCCCCTGGCTCGGTCGTCAAGTAGCTTCAGGTGGCACTCTGCATGCACGTACTCTAGCTGCTTTGTTGGCTGCCTGCCCAAGGGCCTTCCGGATTTGTCCGTCTGGCTGCACTGTCGATTGGGCTGATGATGCCTGTCTCCTTTAACATTTCACTCCTCGGGACTCATTCTGATCGACGCTTTGGTCTGAGCAGGGCTGAACTTCTTACAGTGGCTTAGCCAGTTGCTTATTGGGC
Source organism: Nepenthes mirabilis (assembly GCA_025585075.1). Taxonomy (NCBI): domain Eukaryota; kingdom Viridiplantae; phylum Streptophyta; class Magnoliopsida; order Caryophyllales; family Nepenthaceae; genus Nepenthes; species Nepenthes mirabilis. Next base: position 4,937 of record JAODPA010060113.1, read on the forward strand.
CCTTGTTGCGCTGTCGGTTGGGCTTGGAGCTGTGCCAGCCCATGATACTACCGGACCCATCACATACTAAATTAGTTATAAAAATGTATATTTCTTGTTTATCCAAAAAATTTTCATAGAAAAAGTGAAATGTAATCGAACCAATATGAGTTATACTATAACATATTCCACAAGGCATAATAGTATAACGACAATAATGATACAACTTAACAAACTAAACAAAACTTATGTATAGCAAAATTTTCTTTTATATACCAATCAACATATACATTTTTTACTTTATCATTTTGCACTTTACAATGAAATACAAAAAATAAGTAATTTTCAAGTTTCAACATCCACATCATTGTCTTCATTGTCTCTATTTGCATCACCATCATTGGTGAAACCAATACACGCTTATTGGCTCATCCAATGAAAAATGAGCAATCTCCAACTCTCCAAAATCAAGTGAGTCAAATGTATCTCTACAAATGTCCCACAACACTCTCTCAGTCCTTGCAACTTGTGGATTTCTTCTTGAAAGTATGTTAAGATTGTTAGGAATGAAAATGTGTTCAAAATGTATCTGAAAGTATTGGAGTGCCAGAATTTAAAATAAAAATATAAAAAATTGGGCATGTGTTAGGGTGTGACCAAGAGAGTTTCATAGTATAGCTAGTAAAATTGCTCAATCATAAATGGAGATTGCAGATTCAAACCACGAAAATAGACCCTCTATAATAAAGGGTAAGCTGCATATGGGCCCTCCTCGAAGCCCACAAAGTGAGAAACCTGACGCATTAGGCCACCCTTATTAGAACTAACATCTCATTCAATCATTGGATAAGTTGTCAGTTTTGGATGAAACCACATGATAAAGATACCATTTTTCCTTAGCATGCTTAAGCAAAATTCTGGGTTCAATTTGCTTTCATGTTCAGATTTTATGCCATCGATGCAATTTTATGATTACTACCATAATCAGATGATTTCTTTGTGAGTTAGTTTAAGCATAATCTTTTTATTCCCATGTGGTTTTTGCAATTTAGCAGTATGCTAGGTTATTTAGGAAAAAAACTGCAAACTTTATTTGTCAATGATGCTTTTTTACTCCTTTTAGCATTGAGTGATAGGTAAGTTATGCAAGCTCCGCATGTTCATAGTTGATTAACGTGGATGATATATCATAGTTTTTGTCCTAATTATATACTCAATTGTCGTTGTCTGGGCAATGGCTTTAAGGGACCTCCAAAATATAGGTACATTAACTTATTCAATTAGTGATCGCATGTGATAGCCTTGAGGCCCATACAAAATACATGTCCTATTTCAACATATGGAGATTGGAAGGCAATCCTACAATGTGTACTCATTTCTATTTCAACATGTGGAGATTGAAAGGCTATCCTATGATGGGTGCTTATTTATGACTTCTTAAACTACTATTGGGCGGTGATTAAACGTACACAAGGCTTCCACATCACGGTTTAGAAAGGGTCAAATAGGCGTAACATTATCGCAATATCACATACAAATTAATTCTATTATTTGAACCCATAATCTCCAAGTCATAATGAACAACCTTTTCGCTGTGATCAAGATCTCATCCTCTCTTATTGTGGCTACAATGGAGTCAACCCTCTTTCATAGAATTAAATACTACAGAGGAAGATTTCTCAGCATAATACAATTGAATGAAAACCTCATTTAAAGAACAATATTTTGCTTTTAGACATTCTATAGTATTTTCCTCCATAAGGTTGCTGATGTTGCTAGGGACAAAGGGGGGAGCACATCTTAGGGATAATTTTATAAAAACTTCAAAAGATAGAATTGTGGTCATAAGTTGGCTAGTTATCTAAAACTAATTGGCAACTCCGACACTTAATCAAAAGCAAAGGCCTTATCCATAGATCATAGTCATGTAGTAAATCAGTCATGGTTTGGGGGCTTGATGGAGGTGGTGATGAAATGTGGTGATGAGCATGATGATGATGGTGGATTGCTGATTGAAGTAGTGTGGTTGAAAACTATGAAGTGACTGAGCTCAGAATCATAAATTGCATGGGCCAACTTTCACACTTACAGTCGAATAGTGCATGTCTTCCTAAATAAGCAAGGAGATATCCTCATTTACAATTCCTCCAGGAATGGAATCTTCCAGTTCAAATACTTAGTAATGTGACCGCTGATAGTGTGGGTGTCTCCCAACTCCCCATGTATATCAGATAATGGGCAACTTAAGCCAAGCAACACAAATTTGACAAATCACCCATCAGACAAATGTTCAACGAGTCTAAGATTTTGCCTAAAAGGAAAGCCAAACTGAACATTTGGGATTCATTTACCCTGAGCTGTTAATTTGTATCCCTAATCTCTATCTTCTAACCACAATTTTATCCAATACTGCTGCAATGACAGCTAGAAGACTGCACACTATTTATGCTGCGTTTTTTTCCAAGGCCAAAGCTGCTTGCCTTGTCAACCTAAACACAATTTCACCCTGCATCCTTGCACTAAAAGCAAGAAGACTGCAAATAGTATACAATACATCAAAAAAGAATACAAATTGCAGTACCAAACCTAGCAACAACTGTTCCTATGACTTTAGTAGAACTTCCTAAAAGCTAATTCAACGAGGCATAATCTGAAGAAAATATACATCATGGAATGCTGCAGTGGGCCAAAATGGACATGGAGAGTAACATAAATCAAGATAAGTAATCTTCTAATCACGGGAAGATTTCAAACACCCAATTTTGAAATGATTATTTCCGAACGGCAAAATGCCCCAGTCTTCCTGCTAAAAAACACAAATAGCCTTGCCAAGATAACTTTTCACTAGTAACTAGATGTTTGGAGTGTTAAAAGAAAATATGTTCCATGCAAACATTTTCCTATCTCAATCAGTTTCTGTTGTTGGATGCCAGAAAATATTTTTCAAAAGGAAATTATTTTCCTCTATATATAAGAAAACAACTTCTCATTAACAATGTCCAAAGTGATTTCCATAATAATATTTAAGAACTCTATCACTGAAAAAGCATTAAACTTGACTCTTCCATGTGCAATCGCATAAACATGAATAAAAATATAATGACAAAATAAGCTATTACAACCACCTATAGCTTTTCTACATGATGGAATGTAACATTTATTATAAGTTAAACTTAGCTAAAACCTTAAAAAATCACAAATGGTAGTAGTCAAGAGAAAAATATCTTAATTACTCATATTCTAAATTGTATGAAACATTTTAAAAATTTATAAAAAAAAAATATGAACAAAATAGAGAAAATCTTGTTCCCCAATGAAAAGATATTTTCCACAGAAATCTAGTCCGAGGAAATGTTTTCAATGGAAAATATTTTCTATCCAACCAAGTGGAGAAGCATATGCGACGGCTACTTAAAACCAGCAGCATCTTTGCTGACATCACTGAAATCAAATTCAGGTCGTTTATGGCAGTATTCAATTTGCAAGCTGATACTGCAAAGAAATAGAAGCATATCACTTAATCTATGTCACTAAAATAGTAGAGGGTCTGCTAAAATGGTAGTGGAAATTATAGGAGGGAAGAAAAAAGAGAAGAACACCTCAAATGATTCAAGTAGAAATTACATGGCACATAAGAGAATCAAAGAGTAATTGGGTGATAGCAACACCTGGATATGAGAATGGAGCATTCATAAACTGCAAGTAGTTAGGCTCTTCCGTTAGTTTGCACAAAATTAGATCAATTGCTCTCATTTGTTCCTCCAAAGAACCTGTCAAAGTCACTAGCCTGTCACTCAGCCCAAGATAGACATTATCCTGGGGAGATATCTTAATTCCAGCTTGAGAGTCTTCAATGAATGACCTACAAAGAAAAATGACCAATTGTCACCAACAAAAAGGAAAATGCTGCAAGTTCCAGAAAAAGGATAGATACTATTGCTTCTGAAGAATATTGCAGGGAAAAAAAACAATGACAAGTAAAAAGACACCAATTCTTCTTCACAAGGATTCTATTCACGCAGTCTCTTCATAAGAAAAACAACAAAGTTTGTGTAATACCCCGGATTTTTTTCGGATTAATTTAATATTGATTATAATTTTCAGCAAAGTGGGCATGACAAAATTAATTAAATATTGAGAAATTTTAGGAGGATGTTTGGATCGGTTGGGTTGGCGCCTGGAGTGCGCCCATATTGTCACCTAAATATCGATTCGGATTTTGGAATAAAAGAAAATTAAAATGAAATCTATATAGGTTATATATATAGATTTATATATATACGTCCCGACGAGGACTATTTTTGAAAATTGGACATTTATTTCGATTTGGATATTTGATTTGAGTACGAGACTACCATTGATTTTGAAATTTGGATCTTGGATTTCGGTTGAATTTGTCTTATCGGCGATTTGGATTCATCCTGAAATTTGATTGGATTTTCATCCATTGACCTCTCATCTAATTTATTGGACTCATTTTAATTAAATATGATACTTGTTGGGCATTAGGCTCATTTTTCTATTTTGTCCCTTCAGAGTAGAAGGTTCGGATGCAGTACAAGAGTAAAGACGTGATCGGTCAGATATTCGCCCATTTTGGTAAGTTTTAGTTTTATTATGGTTTATATTGATATTTGATATATTTGGATTATGAAATTGGCCGGATATAAGCTTATTGTTATATTTCGAGAATAGTTTAAATATTATGTTATGTTTGATGATGATTTTTCGGTCGGATGTACCTCCCTTACGATTATTATAGGGCAGGTCACATTTATATTGTTCGGACAGTTGTTCGAAGAGGTCCTGTAAGGAATTTAATTTTGTTGAGTGTACATTTTGGTTTGTCACACCCGAATTTTGGGATTTAGTATTATTTGTTTAAAATTTTTTTTGGAATTTTAGATTTTAAAAAATATATTTAATTATTTAAATTGACCTACTTGGTTCGGGTTCGTGACAGTTTGTAACCTTCTTTGCATTGAAAGTTGAAACTAGAAACACTCCTGTCCCATTAATTTAATTTTGATCCACTTTCCCAAGGATCTTGTAAAGGAAAACTAAAATTGTTGTCCTTTATAGAATTTCAAGTTCTCAATTAACACCCATCCTGATATCAGACATTAATTTTCAGAATCACCTTTTCCCCTTAATGAAAGTGAAAAATTAATATACACAAAATAAGCCTACTTGACATAATGGAAGTAAATAAAAATCAAACTATTAAAATTTTCAGCAGGATCAGTAGGATCAAAGTTACCATATATTGCATATATTTCTTTTATTAAGATGATTTTGATTGATTATAATTAATTATAATTTATTATAATTAGGATATAAATTAGGAAGATGGATGATCATAACAGACTGTAATTAGGGAATAAATGCTCTATTTGATGAGAAAGAAACTCCCAATCAAGGGTATTAAGACCAATTGATAAGGTATTAGAGGCCTTAACTTTGAACCCTCACTTCTGAATCTCTGTTTTTTGGTTATCTTGGTTTTCTTTGGTTATTTACCTAAATATCTGTGGTCCTGGTTCTGTTTCAAGACCTTCTCAATTCATCCTCTTTTGTCACTAGAGAAATCCATTTTGTGTCTCTTCTCTTAGACCAACTTCATTCTGTTGGGCTTCAATTTAGGCAAAGCACAACAGATTTGGTGTGTGATTTCATTATAAACCTTCAATTTCATCAAACTCTTGAGCCATATTCAAATCATCTTCTAGTTAAGATCATCTTTGTGTGAGTGTAGCTTCATTAATCACTTCAAATCTCAGATTCAGTGCAAAGAAGAGATATAGAGAAGAAGAAGACTCAAGACGGTGAGGATAATCTCTCTTTTTCGTGACTTTGTGTTGGGTTACACTTTGACCTCTTTATCTTTTGAGTTCAGATCTAAAAATCTCCTCCTTCAAGTTCAATGGTTATCAAAGCATTTTTGTCTCGAGAAGCTTGACTTAGGGCTTCCAGTACTTTAGTCTCACAAAAAAAAGGGAACCATGTGACATGGAGTATTGTTTGTGTTGGTTAATTATTTTGCAATCAAGGTTCAGGTTTCTCTTACTAATAATTTATAATGTTGAGAGAAAATTCTCCATTTTAATAGTAGAATTTACTCTACCTGTGAGTTTTAATTTAAAATATTTATAAATGGAAATAAACTTTGAAGTCATTTAGATGGTTCATTTATAGTAACCATCACAATAAATGAACTTAATCAATGAGAGAGCAAAGATACTGGTATTGTCTTATCCATTGAACCATATATAGTGAATAATCTTTAATCATTCACCACTGCTAAAGAAATAAGAGACTATCTCCAACATATCTATAATCAAGAAAATAATGCTCGAAAATTCTAACTGAAATTAACAATTACTAACTCCAAACAAGGCGACCTTTCTATTAGACAATTCTATGCTGCAATTGTTCATTCCAAAGTCCCAAAGACAACATTGCGGCACTACAAAAAGCTCATTCGGAGAGTCTATGAGATCATTTTACAATAAAACTGAGTGCAAAATTCGAGACTACAAGAGAGTCTTCTTAATCATAATCCTATTCCATTCCTTGATGTTTGCTTAGGAGAATTTTTACGTGAAGAGGAATACGCAAATTAGCATAACACAAGACAACTGTAGTTTCTGAGCTAGTTAACTTGGCATATGCTGCTCAGGAATAAGGAGTGTTCAAGTCACAAATACAGTACTATAGTTATAAGGAGTATGTGCATATTTTGAAGAATTGTATTAATAAATTCTGTAATCATTGCAAAAAAAGTGAGGCACGTCATTAAGAATTGTCGCATTTGGCCTTAAAATAGACAAACTTGAGCTTTTCACAGTAATGTCCAATTTACTTCAACCGGCATCAAGGCCATTTCTATCAATAATCAACCATTTGATAATCATTTATCTTCTCTCACTTACAAGATGCTATAACAAATGATTATTTCTACTTTCTCAGTCCTAGAGCTACAAGGTAAGCTAAAATTGCTTACCTCTTCTAGATTGATCGACACAGCAATCACAAATCATATGATAGGCAATACAGAGACCTTATATCAAGTTCTTAAGTATGAGGATGAGCAATTTAATTAGGTAGCCAATGATAGTTTTCTTCCCATCACTGCAGTTAGAAATCTTGGATCTTCTTTTGACAATGTTTTAGTGTTGTATCTCCAAAATTATCTATGAATTTGATTTCCAATGAAAATTGGTTGATATAAATTGTGAGTTTCCCTTTGATCATAATTGTTGACTTGAGCAGGATCAGGCATTAGGGAAGATGATTGTAAATGGGTCTAAAATGAAACAGCTATTTCCTCTTCAACTTCCTATTCCTACTATTGCTTTCTTAGCTCAAATAGCTGTTACTAATGATAGTAATGTTTGGTATAAATGATTGAGGCATTCCAATTCTAACATTTTGACTTACTGATAAAACATGGTCATTTTGGCAATAAAAATTCATTTTTTCATCATTTTCTGTAACATCTAATTATGTCTCTTGCAAACTTGGTAAAAATAAAACTTTACCTTTCCCTTTGTATGGTCGCCGCGCTTCTATAAGCTTTAAGATTATTAATACCGATGAATGGGGTATTAGTCAAGTCATTTCACATGCTCGCCATAAGTACCGTGTAAAGTTCATTGATGACTATAGTCGTTTCACTTGAGTATATTTTTTTCATGTTGAAGATGAGGTACTTTAGCCTTTCAAGCGCTAGTTGCTTATATTGAAACATAATTCCTGACACATATTAAAATGTTATGCTCAGATTTGTGGGTGATACATATGAAATGAATTTCATACTTAACTAACCACTAAAGAAATCATTTACTAATATTTCTATCCTTACACTTCACAACAAAATGTAGTAACTGAGCGTACGAATCGTCATCTTTTCTATGTTAATTAAATTGTCTGTACTCACTAAATTTTGGGTATACATTCTATTAACAGATGTATATTTTGATTAATCAATTACCCCGGCAAATTTTGTATTATGATTTCCCATATTATTGTTTGTTTAGAACTACTCTTGATTATATTTCATACATTATGTTGAAATACAGTGGTCAACACATATTAAAATGTTAAGCTCAGGTTCTTAGGAGGGATATATATCAAATGAATTGGCTTATCTAAGCACAAAAGGCATCCTTTCCCAACGTTCTTGCCCTTACACTCTACAACAAAATAAGAATAAGAATCATCATCTTTTGAATGTTCATACCAAGTTAATTAAATTATCTATACTTACTAATTTTTGGGCCTACGATTTATCTACGGCTATATATTTGATTAATTATTTACCCTCACAAATTTTGCATTATAATTCCCCGTATTATCATTTGTTTAAAACTGCTCCCGAGTATCATTCTCTTTAGACATTTGGTTGTCTACTTTATACACTTACCACCAATTGAATGTTACAAACTTATAACTCAAGCTGCCAAGTATGCATTTCCTGGATATAATAATACACACAAAGGGTTTGCCTGTTTTAATGTCAATGCCAACAAGTTTCATATTTTTCATCACATGGTCTTCTTTGAAAACCGCTATTACTTCTGGTCTTAAGTCATTCATGATTCCACTTCAGTTGTCCTTCCGACTTTTGATGGCATACCTTGTTTAATTAACTGATTTAAGCTAGAAATGGTTTATCGAAGAAGTCATCTACAGTCTCTTTTCGACACTGAACCATCACTTGATTCCATTGCACCCACACCTCGACGATCAACTAGGATTACACGTCTTCCCAATATGTATGGATTTTCACATACTGCTCATCAAACTTCTCCTCAAAAGTATTTACAACAAGCTATGCAAAATCAGTTTCAGACTCATCGGGACAACCACACTTGAAATATCATACCATGTCTCTCTAGAGTCAAACCTATAGGATACAAATGGATATATAACATTAAGCTGCCATTAGATGACTCTATCGAAAAAATAAAGCACACTCGGTGGCACTTGATATCGTTAGAAATATGATCTTAATTATAAGGAAATTTTCACGCCAAGGCTAAAATGACCTACTTTTCACACTGTTACGACTAATGCAACTTCGAAAGGATAGCTCATTCGACAGAAAGATGTTAAAGATGCATTCTTACACTGGGATCTAAAGAGAAAAAACCTACATGACTCCTCCCAACATATTCACTCATTACTCCACTAAGGTTTGTCAGCTAAAGTGCTTCTCACATAGCTTAAAACGGGCCTTGCGAGCATGGTTTGAAAATTTTAGCACCACTCTTCTTCATTTTAATTTTACTCAAAGTTAATTTGATTTCTCCTTTTTTTGATTCCTCTTTTTTTCTTCAAAGGACCACAATTGGAATCGTTATACTTATTATATATGTAGATGATATTTTTATAACTGGGTTTGAACATTGGTCAATAAAACAGCTACAACAACACCATAAGACTTCTTTTCATATGAAAAATCTTAGTTTGTTGTAGTATTTTCTTAGTCTTGAAGTACAACTTCTTCCTATTAGCACTCTTTTACACCAACACAAGTATACCCAAGAGATTATTACTTTAGCCAGGCTTCAAGCTGGAAACTCAGTTCTTACACCTATATATGCTAATTTAAAGCTCCAACAAATGAGTCAATTTGGCAACAATGAAACGTTTTATTTATTAGCTGAAGGGTGCCTTTGGTTGAGAATTATTCGTCTCGACTAAGAATCCTCTTGAGTTAATGGGAATTAGTGATATTGATAGGGTTGACCGTGAAGATATTTGTAGTGACCATACTGGCTGGTGCATGTTTATTGATAATACTTCTAATTCTCGGAAGAGTAAGAAGTAAGCTCAAGTATCGAAATTCTCCAATGAGTTTGAGCACAATGTTATTTCTTCCACTTGTTCGGAGATTATTAGGTTGAGGGGATTGTTTCGTAAACTTGACATTCTGCTGCTTAATCCTACATTTTTTCATGCTAAAAACACTAGTGTTATCTAAATTGTCACTAACCTGTTCTTTCATAAGCACACAAAACATATTGAAATAGATTATCACTATATTCGTAAAGCACTAGACAGACATATGATCATCCTTCCTCACATTTCTACTCATCTTCAAATGCCAGATGTTTTTACCAATGCTATCATGACAATGTCATCAATTCATGGTTGACAAATTAATACTTCTTAACCAACCAACATCAATTTAAAGAGGGATGTCAGCAGGATCAAATTTACCATGTATTGTATATATTTTCCTTCATTGAAATAATTTTGATTGATTGTAATTAACGTCAGCAAAATCAAAGTTACTACATATTGTATATATTTTCCTTTATTAAGATGATTTTCATTGATTTTAATTAATTATAATTGACTATAATTAGGATGTAAATAGGAAAGATAATTGATTATAATACGCAGTAATTAGGGAAGGAATATTCTATTTAATAAGAAGAAAACTCTCAATTGAGGGTATTCAAACTAATTGACACAAATCAGATGAACAAATGTGACAAAAGTTTTTGATAATGTCCTTGCTTTAGATTTTCAGCAATTCCATATTTTCTTTTTTACCTTCTTCTATACCCAACTACTTAAGAATATTCGCAGCAAAAAATAATTCAGAATAGATAATGAACAGCTTCGTTCCACTCCAAAATGGTCCAATCATGAACCAAAAATTGGACTGAAATAAAAGTGATTTGTGAGTTGCAACAGTACACAAACGGTGAAGATGAGATAAATAACTTAAAAGACAATGCCTATCATGTCCCATTACCTCATCACACACTTTCAAAAATTTAGGCCCCTCCAGCTAATGAAAGGCCTGTGAATTTTTTATTTTATTTACCAAAAGAGAAAAAACTGGCCCTGTGAATTTTAGGATTTTCAGCAAAACTCAAACTCAATGAGATGGAAGATGAAGCAATTACTCAAACTCCACATCATAACTGCACAATTATCAAAAAGATCGCAAACTGACAAAGAGATTGCTTATAACACCACCGAGCTAGTGAAAAATTAAATAATAAATACCAAACAATAATCCTAGTCCAATTTAGAATGGACCTCATCTAAATGCCTCTTTATTAAACGATAAAAGGTAAATTTTGGAGAAAATAAAAAAGGAAAATTTGAGTTGTGCCGGTCCAAGGAAAACTATATTCTAAATTTTAGGTATACCATTTCAACAGAAGCACACTTATTTCTTGAAATTGAGTAGATTTGATTTCTAATTAGGAATACTGGGTAAATTTTCTGATGAACCATCTGAACTATGCCATATATGTCAAATGAACATCTTCCAGGGCATGTGTTTTAGCTCAATAGATCTTATTACCATACAGACAACAAACAAATGGAGATCCCACCAACTATCAAAGAGGCACTGCTGAAATCCCTCTTAATAGTTGCTCAAAATCAGATGTTAAAATATGCACAATGGACTATGGAAATAAAAGGGGACATTGCACACATCAAAATCTTTTTTTTAAAAAAATGCATATACCAGTTTCCACCCAACTAGATGTTATTTCTTCTAGCAACGCATGCCACCTTCACAATTCAGATTCTCAATCAACAGAGGCAACAGATTAATGATGAGACAATAGGCAGGATATAACAGCTCATACACTTCACTTCTGCAGCTCTGTGGAACTCTTTAACAAATCTTACCACTTTTTTCATGTCTACATATCTATCAATACATATCCATAGTGCAGAAGCCTCTCTCAAACATATTCCTCAAAATTGTCTGCCATTCTGTACAATATTTTGCCAACTTCTAATAAACAATAAAGTAATACACCATGCTGAGTTCATCTCTACTAGGCAAACCACACCTCCACCATGCCATAGGATTTCAGATAATGTCATATGATTTATCATTGTGTAGGACAAACCTAATACAAAGGCCCACGAGTTCAGTCAAGGCCAGTGCATGAAAAAGCTCATCAGAAAATAATCCCTTGCCAAACCCAAAGCAGTCTACGATATCCGATGGAACTATTTAGAAAAAAAAAAAAAACCTTAACCGTAGATAGGGGTTGCAGAACTGTCCAGTCCGATCTAGTCTGTGGGAAATTTCAGACCAGACTAAGACAGGAAGTTTATCATTTTAGCACCGGATCAGACTGCAACCAGTCCAGAATTCCAGTTTGGCAGTTTAAAATGGATTTGTTTAAAAAAAAAGTTACATAGTAAACATTTAGAATTCATCCAACAACATAAAAAGGTGGCCCAATGCAGGAGCTCCCACATCGTGGGCCTGGGGAGTGTAAAATGAATGTCATCTTACCCCTGCACTACAAAAAGACTATTTTCATCATTTCAACCCAAGACCTCCAAGTTAACTGAAGCACCCTCATAGTTGCGACAAGGATCACCCTCTCATTCAAACAACAAAAGTTAATTAATTTCATTTTTTATATGTACAATCCCCCCCTCTAGGTTAATAAAGTTCTCAAAACAAACCAGAAACCCTTTTTCCTAAAATACTGGACCAGACCGCGATACCAGAGCAAAGTGCTGGTGGTGTCCCGTTCAGTGACTTAGAATTTGTTTTGCATTCACCTAATTATAGACCAAAAGAGAAAAAATACATGCATACTATGGAATATTATTAGCTAAACAATCTTACCAATCTTATCAAGCATCATCCATTGCTTGAGAACTAGTTCATGGAACATCGATGGCTACACAATCTTTCTGTTCTAATCAAGCATCCCTTACTCATAAATTATTTCCAACACAACCAGCATAATTACAAATTAAAGAATTAGATTTATTTGTTCTAGAAAGATTTTAGGCACTAAACAAAGATCTTCAATACATATTCAAATGCCATCAAAGTTTTCAAAAGCAGATGTAATCTGATGATATCTAGTATTAGCTATTCAAATATGACTGTCCATAATACAGTATGGGAGACCACTAAACAAATAGTGTCATTTTTTTAAATGAACTGAGAAGTCATCTGAATATGTATTCCATCAGTTTAACATTTATCGTATGTAATATGGCAGTGCCAGCTTACTCCATGACCATGAATGTAATTGAAACACAGATGACCATAACACATGCTTCATATGTATCATCCATACCAAATTCCAAGCCTTCGAGCATTGCAGGGATATAAAAATAAGCAGCACTCAATATTAACAGGACTCCAGAAAATATTGCTATAGATAGGTAAGCAAGAAATTCCATACTTAATGGTAGCTCCGCCCTTCCCAATTATGGCACCACAACAGCAATTCGGGACAACTAATCTTACTTTCGATTTTAATTCAGCATCATCACCATCTTCAGTTTGAATCTGGCCAACAGAAGAGTTTATCAAAAAGGTTCTACTTGTTAATTAGAAAGAGCTGCATAATCCATACCACCTCACTCAGTAATTTATTGAGGATAAGATCGGTTGCCTTCAATACTTCATCAGCTTTTCCGGATATCATAATTATTCTGTCCGACGTGCCTGGAAAAAATTCATGATTGCGAGACAACTGAATCCGTGCACCAGATTGTGACTGAAAATCACTAATTGTCGAGCCACCCTTGCCAATAACAGAACCAGCTGCAGCATTTGATACAAGGAATTTGATGTAGGTGGTTGGATTTTCCATGTCCCCTAACAAGAATAAATCAATTTACAACACAAAAAACAAAGCAATTGAATGTGGTTGGTTATAACACAACTACAATAAATGCACACATTTTGTAATAAATATTAGGATCACCATGATGGCCAGTAATTTTGAAAATGTAATTGAACTCATACTATGGTAGAGGACAGTACTGATGTTCAACTAAGAAACTCATTTTAAACTTGTTAGGACAGTCCAAAGAAACCATATAACAAAAAAAAATTCCATTTCCATCTCAAAAACAGTAAAACTGAACTGGATGAAAAATTAACCAAACCATAGGACTCAGTTAAGGTCTTCACTTTTATTATTTAGTTTTCAGTTTCCATTTCAGGAAATTCCAAACAAAAAAGAAAGGTGTTGACCAATCCAATAGATTTATATGGACAAAGGTGATGTTCATGTAGGTTCCTGTTACCTACTAAACATTAAAATTATGCCAGGATCACGTCTGGTTACATCCTTTTACTAGCCCAAGATTATTGAAGTGTGTGACTTGAAGTAGTGACTAAACTGTGCAAACAGGTCAGCTATTTTGCTATTAACACACAAGGCCAAATCATGTGTGACAAGCATGCAACCCATCAACCTACTAGAAACAAATGCTTTGCAATTGTAGGTCTCTTTTCATTGCTCTTAGTTCATCCCTTTAGGGTTCAAGTCCGTCCTACTGCCAATTTCAGTCAAAAAGAAAGGAATCAAGGGAGTGTAAGTGAGAGCCTCTACTGTGAGGTTAGCTTGGGCTCTGCCAAATTTAAATCTTGCAGCTTAGCAGCCAAGTAAATAAAGTCTCTCAACCAGGTTTAGGCAAGCAACACAAGATGCAACTGCCTTCTTTTCTTTTCTACTCAAAACTTCATGCAAATGAGAAGTAGCTAAGTAAATAGCTGATACATAATATCTCAATAACTCAGCCTCATTCCCTGCTTGACATAATGTTTCAACATGTAGGAGGATGCGAGGGATAAAGAAGAAAGAAAGAGGGAAGAAAAAAGAGAAGTAACATCACATGAGAGGAAAGAAAAAAGGGAGGAAGATTCACACTATTTCTCAAATCAATTTAACTCAATGAAATGGTGGAAATGGAATCCAAAGTTTGCTTATATAATCTTAGAAACCATTTGCAATCAGGCAACTAATTGTAGCTATAAAACTAAGAAAACAAAAAAAATAAAATAAAAAATATATATCAATAAAATCCAGATAAAGCCCCAAAGAACTAAGTTAACTTTCTCTAAATTTACTTCCCCGAATGTTTCAGATAAAACTTATCAAGGGCATCAGCACTACCCTATCTCTTGTGCCTCCCAATCCCCACCCCTCTCTTCCTTTCCCTGCTCCTCTAGAGGGAATCAACTCAGCCTCATTTCTGAAACGAACATTCTTCAATCATCCAATGCGCAGACCAGCTTGGTGGCAGTTGACTGTATGATGACAATGGCAGGGAGGAATATGATTGAATATAGGTGTGTCTTACACCAAAGACAGAACCCTGTTCTCAACATTGTTGGTTTAAAATTCAGTTAAAAGAGGAGGACATAACTACTAAAATTGAAGCTTCCATTTGGTTCCTGGTTTTTATTTTCTTTTCTCTTTGCCTTTTTGTTTCAGTGGTTTCTCGAGGATTTGAAAGATCTCCAACACCTTTCTGTTTCCTGTCGTTTTTTTGGTCCACTAGGCTCCAGCTGGGACATGGACTACAAGTAATAGCCCCTCTCTTCCAAGGAACCCCGCTCCCCACAAAAAATCTTGGGCACGGGACCTCTCAAGAAATCCAAGCTCAAACTTTGTAATCTGAGAAGATAGACCATTGTTTTTATTCATCTAACAAGTTAACCAGACCCAGTCTTCATGGGACGGGTTGTGGTTTCAGCTTTTTTCAAGCAGTAGAACAAGTTCAGTTTGTAATTGAAAGCTGGCGTCTGATTAGCCAAATTCCTTAGTCTCATTACTCTTAAAGACTTCAATCTTTCTCCATTATATGCTTCATCAAATGTTTCATCCATTCATCAATGTTAAAAAATACATGCATAGCTACATTTTTGTTCACTTTGGAAGTTAGAAATGCATACAATAGATGTATAAGAAGAATAAAGATCGATTGGCTTATTTTTCTCATAGGATTAATAAACAAAATAGTGCATCTTTTAAATCCTTACTAAAGCCCACATAAGCCTACAATAATTTCCACGAGATTTTAAAACTTTTCCTTTTCCCTTAGTTTCCCTCTTTCTTCCCTTCATCTTAGCAGCATTTTTATCAACACCGTGCTTCTTATTAATTATCTATAGGCTTGGTAACGAATGATCCTTACTATTATGGTTTAAATGGCACTAGATTGATTATAAGCAACAAAATTGAAGTAAAATAAAGTAAAATAGTGAGATCCCAATAAGATTACAGATATAAAAAGGAATTCGCCTTTGCAACAATTGTCACATGTCCCTACACCAAGTTCTACTTCATACATGGAGATGGACTGGATACATCAGACTGGAAAATTGCTCAAAGATTGATCAGATAAATCAAAAGTATTATCTCATGTGTTATTGGCTGAATAATTTGATGATAAGTATGAATAACAATTTTTTGAATAATTTATTTCTTGATGTATAACCAAATGAAATAGCATTTTAAAGCAACATAAACACCCTAACACACAAAATACTTGGCACCATCCAACTAGGCAAATTAGGTTACAGCATATATAAGGAAAATAGTATCAAACAGTTATCAGCATTAATCAAACAATATTGTATGGGATTCTCCATCTACTGTCTACACGTGTGAACACATGGATCCTAATAATCCAATCTTGCACATAGTTCTATGCTTTCTGAAACAGAAACATAAACAGAGTACAGCAGACTAGGCAGTGTATTCTGACCAACAGAAGATCAAACAGAATCTAAACTCAATCACAAGGTACAATGTGGAAGCAATCATTAGTTCTCACAATCCAAAAATTCAATAATGAAGAATGGAATGACTAGCTCACAAAATCATCTTCTGCGTCATGTTTCTCTCAGAAATGCAAAATGGAAACCAATAATATTAGATGGAATGTTACAAAGCATGGAAACCAACCATTGAATAATTAATTTAATGGAAGTTTGTTGAATAGTTCAATGGAAGTTTCACTCATAAGCATAACAAATTTAGCACATGTGGAAAGCCAATTAGGATGCCTCTCTAATTCCAGGAACATTTCATTGATTTATGAGCACACATTCAATGAACATCTTCATAAACCAGAATCTTTTTACTGTTTCCCTAACAGTTGATAAACATTATAATTCAACCTAGCTGGACCAGAAACACATTGCAGTATAGTTCTTTCAAGCACAACTACAGATAACTAGATAATCCACGTCCAATTTACTCTATGCAAACAAATTAAAGCCAACGACATTGAAAATCAGCAATCTGATATGCTAAACTAACCTAATTGGAGTGATACTTACCAATTGAGGGGAAGGGGCGAATGGGAAAAGGTGGCACAGACGAGTAAGCACACAGGCCACTCAAACTGAGCTTGAAGGGTTCCTTGCATATAAAAAGTCTCAAATATATCACATAGAAACTCATGAAATGCCTAGACTTCCTTTCAACAAGTACTTGAGGTCTTATAACCAAAAATTGATGAGATGTCTAATTATTAAGTCAAGCTTTCGAACATGTGTGCATCATGTATTTGAAGCATTTGAGCATTTTACAGCAAAGTAAAAAGGAAACTGGCATCACTCTCATCAATCTCAATATCACAAATCCAGGTCAAATTCGCATGAGTTTAGTAAGCCCCATAGGCTTTAAGGTTAATCAATTTATCAATTGATAGTTATGACAGCTGTAAAAGATCTTTTGCCTCTGTGGACGCTAATTCACTTGACGCTATGCAATAGTATGGCTCATGACCATTAACATTGAGAAAATAATAGTTCATTATGTACTGACGATTTCATTGCCCTAGGACTTTGAATTGGAACAGTATGTTGCTTTTCCTGGCAAGAGAGAGCCCTAAACACAAAATGCAACTATCGCTTCCATACCTCCAACCTTATATCAATATTGCTTCCATAAACAAATACAAGTTTCCAAATGCAAAAGTAGAGATGAAAATATTCTCTAAATTATCTGGCACTACCCCTAAATAATCCATATTTCACACTGCTGGAATCCAGCCAAAACACGCACAACTCAATACAGCAGAACAAACCTAAACCTCCTATCAAATGTCAACTATCAAACTTATGAGTACAAAAAATATAACAATACACGACGTTTTAACGTGAAAAATCGTTTTCAACCAACAAAAAAATCACGAAAAAATTCCAAACAAATCCACCATAAAAATAGTACCAGTTACAAATAACCCCTTCCAAATCCCTTCATTATAACCCAAATGAAAAATGGTTGAATGCCAACCCTCTCAGTACATCTAGCAACCCACAAGAGAAAATATGCCAAGAAATAAGAATAATCAAACAGTAAAACGTCTTAGAAAACAATACTTGAACAACATACCCGACATTGGTAAAGAACAAAACTCAAATCGGACCTTAATCGGATGTCGAACGTCGTCCTCTTCTTTCTTTTTCTCTTCTATCTCTCTATGCGGCGCTTTTTGTATGAAAAATAATTTCGAATGTCCTAAAATCGCATCAAGTGAGACTTTATATCAAAAACGGCTCGCGAGCACCGATTAGATGCGCATCAAGCACGACCTACCTGAACAAACAGCACACGAGAACCTCTTAGACGCACATCAGGCGCGATCTTTCTGGATAAACTATTCACGTACTTTCCTCAAGTGCACATCCGATGCCACTCCTCTAGGCAAACAGCGGACGTGTCACTCAAGTGTCCATCATATACCACTCTACTAAATTTCGACCAATCATCAGCTGATTCTGACACGAATATCGCGCAACCCTTCAACTTCCTTTGTCGCTCAAATGCCCATAAACCAACCCTTAGTTGACCCTTACATGAGTATCATGCAACCCTTACTTGACACCTTCACCGAAGCATGCCACATATAAACATCGCGTGTCCTTCCGATGCACCGTCTGTTGTTGTGGCACCTACAAAGGGTGACCTAAAACCTACCGCACACTGCCAAACAAAATCCAAATGAGAAATTAAAAAAGAGTTCCGACCCATGTCATTTCAACGGCTTCGTAAATAGATACGCCCATTTTGAACCCCGAAGCCATCAAATTTACACCAAATTCAGTAGAAACTTCACACAACTGATGACGCACGGTTTTAATAATTACGGACAAATTCTTCCTACAACCGCAACTGGATAACAGAGACCCAGCATTCCAAATTCATCACAGTTTCACAGCAACAAAACAGGTCCAAAATGAGCTGACAATGCAAACAGGTCTAACGCATTCCAAACCTCGTAAGAAACGTTGAAAGAAAGGCATAAATACAAATTAAAAAAATAGTCAAACACTAGAAATGAAGATATAAAATAACAATTTATCAGCCACCGATCTTCGCGAATATGGAGAGAGGTGTAGAGATACATATCCTCAATTTTTCCTGAGTTGCGGAAGAAGTCTAACCTAAATCCAGTGCTTTGTGAGGTGCAGATGGCCTGGGAGGAGCCTCTGGAGATGAGATGTAGGATGAGTCTGGAGACTCCATCAAAAGACACTCACAGAGAAGAGGAGAAAGCCTGGGAAACCGGTCGGAGAAGTGGAAGCGGAGGAGAATTGAGCAGGACAGAGTCGGAGAAAGATGGCTAGACCATTCGCAGCATTCAAATCAGAATTTATTTATCGCCTCCTCTCGTATAAAAGAGTTGAGATGAAATAATATTAAAATATATTTCAAT